>CAJHNH020004323.1:505059-525059 GCA_905116865.2 Candidula unifasciata
TACAGAAAACAACTTGCAACGACTCCCTTGATTCTAATTCATACAGTCTTCTCAGACACATTCACAAGAACTTCAACACATCATGCTTGTAATATGAACTAATCAAGTAACAGAATTGTATTGTATTGATCGTCACTCATAGAAAGAAAGAGAAAGAAATATTTAACGGCCTCAAAGGTTCCCCCCTCTGATTATTTATAAAAATTGTAATATGAACACACGTTGAGAAACACACAACAGATGATGACAACTGTCGTATATTAACCCAAAAACGTTACTCAGTCAATGTTCCAGAGGTCAGACGTCTAGGGCTATTTTACTGAACATTAAATGCGTAGTTACCTGAATGAATAAAGCATTTGCAATTATTGACACCTCAAGTCTCACCAAGCTGCATTCACAACCAGTCAAACGGACAGCAGACTGTGTCCGGTCATTGCAAGATATCAGTCTAAATAAGATGGTCAGGTTTTCTCGGGATTAACACTTGATGATTAAGCTGACTTTCACTTTCTTGTAGATTTAGTTTACTTTTAGTCTTCCAGCGCAACCAGACAACACCTTCCCAGATTCGAAAACAAGAATCGTTTATCCTATTCTCTAAAGGCTTCAATAACCTTTTTCTTTCCACGTGAACATCCAAAATGTTCTTACACATTCATGTTTTCTTCGCTTGTTATGCTTTTGGCCAAAGTGCATGAAGTTTTTCGTTTGCCTCGATTTGACACTCAATATTTTCACAAACACATCATTCTCAAGATCACTTACTCTACATAATTTCTGAGAAGAAGATAATCTACTAACGAATGAGAATTTCCCCTTTCATCACCAGACAGGCTTTGCATTGGGAAATAAATGGACTGGGGAAACAAAGGCGTCAAAGAGAAACCATCAGATGTATATTGTTGATGGCAGCCAAAGATGTTGGACAAGATTCCAACGTTCGGACTGAAAGGATGGTCTGTGAGCTCCATTAAGGTATCAGGGCCTAACGCGATGATGGTGAATCAGGACCCAACGCGATGATGATGATGAAGATGACGATGAAACTCCAGTGCATCTAATTTTTAAAACCTGAATGCACCACTTTAAATCTTCTTCTTCTTTTTCTTTACGTCCTCTTTTACCGCTTTGGATATCGAGGGAGATTTGTGGTCCTGCATCGTGCTATTCTGGCTGCTTCGACCATAGACACATTGTGATGCTGTAGAGTTTCTCTGATGTTATCATTCCACATTCTTCTTTGTCTAACTCTTGATCTACGTTTTTCTCCTCTTTTGGTATATGCTTTGTATGGCCCAGTTGTACATGTTATGGGGTCGATAAAACCGCTCACATCCTGTAATAAAGAGCACGCGTGATCGCCGGTAAAACCCTCGAGACAAAAGAAATCACACTAAACTGACAGCCACGCCACTTAAACTTACGCTTCTTGAAGGTTAACCTGCATGAATGAATGTGCCATAACAGTGTACTGGCCCGACTTCGTCACTCATAAGTGTATAGCTGGGCCCAACCCCAACCACCCTACCCCCACACTGAACCTAGGTCCGTCGAGAGAGTGCATTTTACATCGTTCTAACGTAGACCAGCCTAAGCAATCATCAATGAAAGGCAAGCTAGTGTGTAGATGGGCGGAGCTGGGCCTGAGTTCGTTATTAGTTCCCTTTTTCGTAAGCAGTTTGTATATCTCCAGTTGAAAATCTAATCAAGTTAGTTGCGTATCACCATGCTTACTAACTGATCACCTCTCGATACCACTGTGGAAGCCAACGCAGGACAAACTGTCTGTAGCTGGGATCGAACCCGGTACCCCGGCATTACGAAGCGCCTTAGAACCACTTAAACTACAGACGTCGACATTGTGGTAACACAGGCGTTTAATGATAGATGACGAACACGTTCAGATCAAAACATATCTCCATACTGTCTGTTTCCATTGGTTCAGAATCTATTGTCCTCCTCATTTTGATATCATTTTGTTATGTTGTGCTTGGGTTGCTCAGGAGCGGGGGCGGGGTAAGGTTCGAGGTAGGTAGGTGGGTAGGTAGTTAGGTAGGTAGGTATGTAGGTTGGTAGGTAGGTAGTTAGGTAGGTAGGTAGGTAGTTATGTAAGTAGGTAGGTAGTTAGGTAGGCAGGTAGGTAGTTAGGTAGGTAGTTAGGTAAGTAGGTAGGTAGTTAGGTAGGCAGGTAGGTAGTTAGGTAGGTAGTTAGGTAGGTAGGTGGGTAGGTAGCTAGGTAGGTAGGCAGGTAGTTAGGTAGGTAGGTAGATAGGTAGGTAGTTAGGTAGGTAGGTAGGTAGGTATTTAGGTATTAAGGTAGGTAGGTAGTTAGGTAGGTAGGTAGTTAGGTAGGTAGGTAGTTAGGTAGGTAGGTAGTTAGGTAGGTAGGTATGTAGGTAGGTAGTTAGGTAAGAGGTTGGTATGTAGGTAGTTAGGTAGGTAGGTAGTTAGTTAGGTAGGTAGTTAGGTAGGTAGGTAGGTAGTTAGGTAGGTAGTTAGTTAGGTAGGTAGTTAGGTAGGTAGTTAGTTAGGTAGGTAGTTAGGTAGGTAGTTAGGTATGTAGGTAGTTAGGTAGGTAGGTAGTTAGTTAGGTAGGTAGTTAGGTAGGTAGGTAGGTAGTTAGGTAGGTAGTTAGTTAGGTAGGTAGTTAGGTAGGTAGTTAGTTAGGTAGGTAGTTAGGTAGGTAGTTAGGTAGGTAGGTAGTTAGGTAGGTAGTTAGGTAGGTAGTTAGGTAGGTAGGTAGTTAGGTAGGTAGGGAGTTAGTTAGTTAGGTAGTTAGGTAGGTAGGTAGTTAGGTAGGTAGTTAGGTAGGTAGGTAGTTAGGTAGTTAGGTAGGTAGGTAGTTGTACCACACTAGGACATCACACAAGCAATTAACACCCGGTGACACAAAGTTTATCACCCGTGGAAATGTCACAGAAACCCTTTGCAGCCATATCTATGCCCCGGTTATATTCAGGGGTCACAGCAGAAGCCAGGATGGAGCTGCAAATAACAACAAATTGCATCCTACATGGGGACTACTTATAATGAATACTGTAGGTTAGAGAGGTTCGAGGTACGTGGGGTCTTGCTCAATACTGGGCAGTGCGGGGTGGTGGGAGACCGGAAATGTACTCAAGGAAGCTGTGGGGGTCTTGATAAATACTCATGGGGTCGAACATGGACTTGTCAAATACTCAAAAGGGGGCGGAGGGGAGGGGGGTTGGGAAGGGGGGGGCAAACCTAAACAATGTTGGAGACAACTGATACAGGCCACTACTGGATACTTAGCCCACTAGTGACATGATCTATTGGCTATGAAAAGGGACATAGCAATTGTAAAACTGAAAATTAATCAGAAAATGAATTATCTCCCTTTACCTTAATTTAGCTAATATTCCATTTCTACGATGAAAGTTGGCTCCAATAGAAGCCCAGCATGCTGTGTCTTTCGTCCTGTGTAAACACTCTTTTATGCTGCTGTTCGTCTATCTCTTGATGCTATCCTCCAGGTTGTATCGTTGTCTTCTATTGCTAGCTTCCCTCCACTATGGTTTTTAAAGGTCTTCTTGCATCTGGTTTTATCCTATATGGCTCTATCTCTCTACGCAAAATGGCTAGTTGCTTGTCAATAAAATTGCACAAAACACAAATGCCAAAGCTAGGACGACGATACCTATGGGGTATTCTCGAATACTACACTCGTGGACTGAAAGAGGTAGCCGCGAAACGAGCCCACAACCTGAGTGGTCTTGAGGTATGGCATCCACCTCGAGTGCTGGAGGTCACGGGTTCAAACCCTAGTGAAGGCTGGGATTTTTTCACGTGGACCAACTAATTTTCCCTGGTCTCTGGGTAGTAAGAGCGGGCGCCCGTGTGTATTGTTGTGCACGTTAAAAAAAATTCTTGGCATTTGGAAATCGAAAAAGGAGTGAATTGGCCTCCTGTGATATTTTATCCATATAAGTAATGAATAGCAATG
This sequence comes from Candidula unifasciata, assembly GCA_905116865.2. Lineage (NCBI taxonomy): Eukaryota > Metazoa > Mollusca > Gastropoda > Stylommatophora > Geomitridae > Candidula > Candidula unifasciata. The sequence goes on from CAJHNH020004323.1 coordinate 509,027, forward strand.
ATGAGAGGACACATAGCTGACTGACACCTGATGAGATGAGAAACCAGTCTGTCTTACCTTATGTTGTCTTCTGCCAGTTATAAAAACCTTTTGGTCTTTTCCTGGATATAAATTTTAACATCTTTACTCAGCGACATTTTTTATTTTCTCTGAGTATCCAGATTTTTGAGAGCGCAGAGGAGACCACAAAGGAGACAACAGAGGAGACCACAGACACCACAGAGGAGACCACAGAGGAGACCACAGAGGAGACCACAGAGGAGACCACAGTCACCACAGAGTAGACCACAGAGGAGACCACAGAGTAGACCACAGAGTAGACCACAGAGGAGACCACAGAGTAGACCACAGAGGAGACCACAGAGGAGACCACAGTCACCACAGAGTAGACCACAGAGGAGACCACAGAGTAGACCACAGAGGAGACCACAGAGGAGACCACAGAGTAGACCACAGAGGAGACCACAGAGGAGACCACAGAGGAGACCACAGAGGAGACCACAGTCACCACAGAGGAGACCACAGAGGAGACCACAGAGGAGACCACAGAGGAGACCACAGAGGAGACCACAGAGGAGACCACAGTCACCACAGAGGAGACCACAGAGGAGACCACAGAGGAGACCACAGAGGAGACCACAGAGGAGACCACAGAGGAGACCACAGAAGAGACCACAGAGTAGACCACAGAGGAGACCACAGAGGAGACCACAGAGGAGACCACAGAGGAGACCACAGAGGAGACCACAGAGGAGACCACAGAGGAGACCACAGAGAAGACCACAGAGGAGACCACAGAAGAGACCACAGACACCACAGTGGAGACCACAGAGGAGACCACAGAGTAGACCACAGAGGAGACCACAGAGTAGACCACAGAGTAGACCACAGAGTAGACCACAGAAGAGACCACAGAGGAGACCACAGAGGAGACCACAGTCACCACAGAGTAGACCACAGAGGAGACCACAGAGTAGACCACAGAGGAGACCACAGAGTAGACCACAGAGGAGACCACAGAGGAGACCACAGAGGAAACCACAGAGGAGACCACAGAGGAGACCACAGAGGAGACCACAGAGGAGACCACAGAGGAGACCACAGACACCAAAGAGGAGACCACAGAGTAGACCACAGAAGAGACCACAGAGGAGACCACAGAGGAAACCACAGAGGAGACCACAGAGGAGACCACAGAGGAGACCACAGAGGAGACCACAGTCACCACAGAGGAGACCACAGAGGAGACCACAGAGGAGACCACAGTCACCACAGAGGAAACCACAGAGGAGACCACAGAGGAAACCACAGAGGAGACCACAGAGGAGACCATAGAAGAGACCACAGACACCACAGTGGAGACCACAGAGGAGACCACAAAATGAGACCACAGACACCACAGTGGAGACCACAGAGGAGACCACAGAGGAGACCACAGAGGAGACCACAGACACCACAGAGGAGACCACAGAAGAGACCACAGACACCACAGTGGTGACCACAGAGGAGACCACAGAGGAGACCACAAAGGAGACCACAGAGGAGACCACAAAGGAGACCTCAAACACCACAGAGGAGACCACAGAGGAGACCACAGAGGAGACCTCAGATGAGACCTCAGACAACACAGAGGAGACCACAGAGGAGATCATAGAGGAGACCACAGAGGGGACCACAAAGGAGACCACAGAAGAGACTATAGAGGAGACCACAGAGTAGACCACAGAGGAGCAGTGTGCTATTATCCAGTTTTGTTTTTTGAAATTAGTAAATTGATGAAACCTGTAGAAATGTAATGGCGAATGAATGTCCAGTGTGGTGATGGATGCTCGTCACTAGAGTACGTGGATGAGGGGAATTTCAACATGGCGTAACTTCTGTAGCAGACTGTTCACTTTCGGGTCAGGTATACCGAGTAGTGACTCTAGAATCTATTATAGACGCTGAAGGTCTCACTAGGAAAACTGCTGATTGCTGGACTCACAGGCAAACAGGCATTCTAAGAATGTTGGGTTCTATCCCAATATCTCCCCTCAAACAGTCGAATATTTTAGGAAGTGGTAGATAGGCTGCATGCAGTCGAGGGACGTAGGCTGCATTCACTCGTGGGACGTAGGTGTGTTGGGGTTAGGCTTAGTTCTACGTGTTCTGGGGATCACCCGGGGATAGGTCCCATAAACCTCGTTCAACCCATAGGTTGGTTTATATTAGAACTCCCGACAGCAGCCGGAGTGGCGCTTAAAAATAACGAAAAAATACGTCCCATATTGGGACGGTTGTAACATGCGAGAAGATTTCATCTTGTTTCAAGTATTCAAGTATTCCACAAGCTGTGTTCGGGAAAACTTGTAATCCAAGAAATTAATTTCCTGCCTTCCTGGCCAAACTCACAATATAAAATAACAAGTCGTACTATTTACAGTGGCTAAAATCAAAATGTAAAATAACGAGTCATATTATTTGCAGTGCCCAAATTGAAAATATAAAATAAAGTCACATTATTTGCAAACGTTAGCAATTAACGCGGTTATTCCCAGGCAACAGCGCCAAAGGAATTAACATGGCGGAAAAGTGATGAGATAATACGGGTTATTTGTGCAAACGTGGAGCCATTGTTTCCTGGCAACCAGGGGATAGTGGCGCTGTTGTCTGTTTTACGGGGGTCGTCTATAGGAGTTTAATGTGTTTAATGAAAATGGGGGCATTCCCAGACGGGGTTCCAATTGTCAGATTCCATTCAGTTTGTGGTGGATCACAAATGTTATGTCTCGGGATGATGTAATTTATTTTATTACCCTCCCCCTCCCCTTTTTTCCGTAGTTATTTTGGGCCCTTTTTTTTAGAGGTTAGAGAGGGAGGGAGTGTATGGCTCCACCGCCCTTTTCAAATGTGTCAGAAACGGCGGCTAATTTAGCATTTGCTAAAACTGGATGCGTCTGTGGGTGAAGGCTGCACGTATAAAAACCCTTGTGTGGACAACAACCCAACATGCCAACCGCCCTGCTAAGAACGAGTACAAAAGAATACAGAATATAATTTCACTGTGTTCCGTCAAGACCGACTGACTGACTGACTTTCTACCCCACCAGGACATCACACAAGCGACAAACACCCGATGACACAAAGTGCCACCATGTTGATGAGGATCGCCGTGGAGAGGTCCCAGAAACCGCGTTCAGACAATTGGCCATATTTATGGCCTGCCTACATTGCGGCCCCTGGCAAAAGCCAGGGTGAGCTTCAAATAACAAAAAATTTCATCCTAAAAAGGACGAAAATGGATTATGGTATTCTGGTTCCCGTCAAGTGAAGCATTAGAGTTACAACAACACATAATGAAGCACAAAAATGGAATTACATCCACTGAAATACACAACACATAATGAAGCACAAGAATGGATTTACATCCGCTGAAATACACAACACATAATGAAGCACAAGAATGGATTTACATCCGCTGAAATACACAACACATAATGAAGCACAAGAATGGATTTACATCCACTGAAATACACAACACAGGTTCTCTTTGGATAACACACCTGCCGAGTTAAAGCAAATAAGCCTTTCATAAAATTGTGCAATGTGTAGTGTCTATATGATTTAAACTGACTACTGTAAACATGGTTTTGAAGAAGATAATTATTTGACTTTTTTACTCATTTGTCTCACAGCTCGACCCAGTCTTTAATGGATATCAGGTAAAATCATGGGAAGTAAAATCGGTCGATGTGATGATGACCATATCACCCACCGAATTATGGAGGCTCTATAAAACATAGTTGTTTGGTTTGTTTTGTACTTCATTATACAAATGTAACTCTGTAGTAACGCACCTGACGAGATACAGCGAAATATGTCTGGTAATAAACTGTGAAATATATAGTCTGTGTCCGCATTATTTAAATTCATCACTGGAAAACATTTTTTTAAATATCAAAAATAGGTCTAGCCCTATGTGCCCAGTAGGCCCGAAGGAGTGGAAGAGGATCTTTTACTTCACTTATTAATTTGTTTAGCTGCAAAAGTTCGGTAGCTAGTCTGACATTAGGGCGCCGGTCTGATTGTCTGTTGTGAGAATCTGCACCGAAGCAAATGTTTTTTATTTGTATAAGACTTCTTAGTCGACTCTTCACAAAATGGTGATCATGACATGTCCTAGAAAGTAAAGTCGGTCGATAAGAGGCTGAGAAGATCCGGCGTCTGTAAAATGAGTTTAGCAGCGTATACTCGGGGAGTCGCCGTGGCGTAGTGGCTAGACCCTTGCGTACGGATCGGAAGGTCGTGGGTTCGCTCCCTGGCGAAGCCGGACTTTTTTTTTAAATGACCTTGACTTCTAGGTCGACCCAGCCTTGAGTGGGTACCGGGTGCAGTCCCGGGAAGTAGAGGCGGCCGGCGTGATGCTGACCATCACCCATCTTGTGCTGATTGGTCTATAAAAATATAGGTCTAGCCCTATATGTCTACAGCATGGAAAGGGGACTTTTAATATACTTTTTTTTTAAACCCTATACTCGATCCGCCAAAGACGCATTTGATCATTCGTTATTGCTGACTGTTTTGAAATCTCGTGCAGATTGACATTTTTTAGGCACAGCCTCCATTCAGTCACGTGGGATTGTGATCTGGTAAAGCCGATTAGTTTTATTTCTGGTGTAGATAGATATATTTTCATGTGTAATCTAGCCACAGCCTCCATTCTGTCACGTCACGTAGGATTGTGTTTTGATAAAGCTGATTGATTTAATTTCTCATGTAGATAGACATGTTTTAATGTGTAGTCTATTCTCTTGAAGATTGACGTGTTTTCATGTGTAGTCTATTCTCTAGAAGATTGATTGACGTGTTTTCGTGTGTAGTCCTCCATTCAGTCACGTGTGTTTGTGATCTGGTGAAGCTGATCAGTTGTGATGGTGCAGCAACAGCACGTTAACGTGACAGAGACTCGTTTGAGTATGCGTGCTGAAGTTTAGTAATACAGTGAGATAGTATTTTGGCTACGGGACACCAGTAGCACACATATATCTTCGTGTAGTGAGTCGGCAGTCCGAAACCCAAGTTCAAGGTGTCTCCTTCGTGCCAAAGAACTGCATGGCTGTTGGGTGAACAGTCGTTAACTCTTTGTGTCCCAAGGAACGCACACGCGCTTATTTGTTACTACTTGGCGGCTCAAACAGCGCATGACGTGTGACGGTTTTTAATTTACCACTTATCTGTAATTACACGCAAACCGCTCAATTTAAACTTCCTTTCCGGTTCTCAAGTGTGTAGTGAACACATGTGGAGTGCATTTGTTTGGGTCTGGTGAGTTTTTAACGCTTTAAATCGATATTTGTGTGGTCTACTACGTTACCAAACAATTGTCTGAAAACAATATGTCCGATCAGTCATCGTCTTCACGCTCATCAAAGCGATTTACTGCTTTAGAATCATCAAATGTGATAAAACAGTGGATCTATTAAAGTAATGTGGAGTTGGATAATGATAGTAGCGACGTGAAATTTCCCCAAACCGTTGACGAGTCAAGTTTTGATGAGGATGTATGCGTAATTTACCTCCTGCTAAGAGGACAAAACTGACTAATTCTGCCATGGCAACACAAGAGAAGCACCTCGTAACGCGACACCAGCTAGTCCAAATGTCAGCGCTTCTATTACTACTGTCCATATAATCTAAAACTATAGATATATATCTATGAACAGGCTGACATGTTTACAGTGCCTTTACAGTTTTTTTTTTTCTATGTGAGGAATTCAATTGTTTTTAGAAAAGTCACTGTTTGTGCCACTGGAGAATAAATTTTGACGTGTTATTGTAGTGTTATTAAAATTAGTGTGGAACAAAAACTATTGCACATTTTGCTTTAATAATGGCTGTGCATACTTATAAGTGGTGTACCTTCCTTTGTGATGCATTTTGGATATACTATATCAAGAATTTTGGGATCAGCTTTTGGGAAAGTGGAAAAAACTTCTCAAACTAAGTAAATGTTTTCTCTACTAAAAACTAACTAACAGTATAATTGTTTGTTGTAGCAGTATGCTAATATTAATCCTTTTCGATTTATGTTTAATTTTATGTATGATATGTGTATGTTGGACATCAGCTGCAGTTGTGTGGTTTGTTTTAAAGTGCTGCATTTGTTAAAAGTTAAAATCATATTACCCCCCCCCCCCCCCTAATTGGGCCTCTGGTGCAAAACCCCCTGGGACTCAAAGAATTAACGAAGGCAGTCAAGACGTTGTTGGGGCGACTATTGCTGGTGGATGTAATGTCCTAAATCCCTTCCCCAGCTAATAGTAAGGTACTGCTGGGGTGACCGTTTATTAACTCTCACATAATGCTTCAGGTCCAAATGGACACTAGGCACTGCCACTGTTTTGAGCCGGGGCAAACATTTTTGCCTCTGCCAGACTGTGGCCGTTGCTTTTTTGCTCCATTTGTAGACTGGCAGTATATAGTTTCGTTACCCAGCTTCTGAGTTGAGTGCATGGCGTGACACTGTGAGCTGCAGATTTCATTTCAAATGTTTTTCGACTGACCAACGAGGTGGTGTGATTTGTAGATTCAGAAAATGGCGCGATGCCGGTTGTCGCAATATTGGTGGGGCCATTTTTGATTAAAATTGATCGCGTTTGCAACTGCTGATCTTTTGGTGACTTCTGCTACCATCAATGATGAACTGCATTTCTAACGTCAGACTGTTTGTGTTAGCACTTCGGATGGCTACCATATGTTTTTAATGCGAGTGTATGCTAGATTTGCTGAGACAGCAGTTTTCCAGTCTTTCCACAAGGGACTGTGATAAACATTCTGGGTGTTTTTCGTTGGCACAGGAGCAGAGCAAAGATGGGGTGACCCGTTTGCTATGAAGCTGAAATTAAAATTACCAGATTACCAGATTACCAGATTACCAGATTACCAGATTACCAGATTACTCACGTGGATATAATAGTGTCCCGTAGATACAGGAGTGCAAGGAAATGAAAGAGTGATTTTTTTTTTCTTTATTTAATTTAATTATTCGACATCTAGTTTATCGGTACCACCGAGTGCGCTGTCGGGCTCCATTTTGAGGCAAAAGCGGATCGGAGAAGGAAAGGTGTGGGGGTGGGGGTTGTATTGGGGAATAGACTCGTTGCCCCCACCCCCCAAAGGGCACGTCATTAATGGTTACAAATTATGGTTTTAGTAAAAATGATTTAGGCCGAAAAACGCATATATCGCATTATATCGCAACCTAGCTGTAAATCTTAACACAATGAGCCAACCGCCATCTTAAGGGCGAACACATACATTTTTTTTTTTTTTTGCTTACGCTTAGAAACCTTTTCTTGGTGTGTTTTTTTTTTTTTTTTGGTTCAGAATAATTTGCAGTATTTTGATTAAATTTGACTTAAAAAATCAAAGAATCGGATTTTATTATTTTTGGGTGGATCGTCTCCGCACCAACTTTTTGCCTAGAGAGTGGCACAATATTAGAACTTTTTAGCTCTAAAGACGAACCTAAAGGATCTCTGAAGAGATGCAGTCGTAATTCTGTCTTGTGGTTTGTTTGCTGGCACCTTTCTGTCTTTGTAGACAATAGTGTTCCTGTATATTAGTGGGAGGTACGGCAATTACAGCGCCCGTGATACTACTTAAGGCCAGAGATGACATTCCGTCACCTTGTAGCACAAATTAGGGATACGTGTGTTACACGTGCTGCATGATCCTTCGTTTGGCTTGACTCCAAAGGAAAGATAACAACGATATGTTTGCAGCAAAGTCTGCTTCATACGCTGTCAAATTAGAAGAACAATGCCTGTCCGAGCTTTCTCTTAAATCTGCCGTCATCCAAGGCTAAAGACCTGGTCTGAACTGAAGTATCACTCAGCTTGCAGGCTGTATTTCCTTGTACTAAGACAATGCTATTCGAGTGCTGGAGGTCCCAGGTTCATCCCCGGGAAGGGCTGGGATTTTTTCACTTGGACATAGTAATTTTCCCTGGTCTCTGGGTAGTAGGATAAGACGCCTGTGTGTATTGTTGCGCACGTAAAAAAATCCTTTGGCAGTTGAAAATCGACAAGAGTAGCCTAACGGCGCAGCCCGGGCAAAATCTGGAGTTCAAAATCGACCCAAAGTAGTTTAGAATCCTCGCCAGAGCTACAAAGTTCGTGCACTGAGCTGAGATTCTTCGGACAGGCTGGAGTTAGAAGTAGAACCGCGCACTTATGGGTTACAACCCTTGTGACATGATGTTGATATGTTGTTTAAACAATCAAGACAAAGCCATTGACACAGTTGGGGATGTAAGGTTTGGAACACAAGTAAACACCACCCTATGTTCTGTTTTACAACATAAACAAGACAGATCACTTGATGTATGACCCGACATATCAGATCCGACAGAGGCACCCCCGAGGTACAGTCTGATCAAATTTGCTGTCGAACATTTGTTTTTAATGTTTTTATGACAACAAACTATTTCCGACAATGTAAGCGTTTTTACTATCCAGCTGTGCAATTTGTATATCCGCGGGCAATAAACGGAAACGGAAATCAACATTCCCGTGTCGCCGTTTCTGACCAGAAACGGGCAAATTAACATAAATTAAGGGGAGAGAAACGTTTAAGGGAGTAGAAACTGGTAAAGGAGGGTCTTGTATAAGGGATCTATAGGGTTAAAGGATAATTCGTGTGACATTGTTTTAGAACATGTTCTGCCGTGATGTCATTTCTTTAATTCCTTATGGGAGGTAGTTGGTGGTATCTGTTCTCTTTCTGTAAAATTCGCACTGAGCGTCTGGGCAATAAAAATGTAGCGATTGGAAAACAAGCAGCAAAGGCGGCCAGGGGTGGGAGAGGAGGGGGTGTGGGCAAGAGAATGTAAGAAAAAACGAAAGGGTAAAAATAGGAAAGAAGGAAAATAGACAGGGGTGAAAAGTAACACAGAGAGGGATAGATTGTAGAAAATGAAAGAACGCGATAGAGAAAATAAGAGAGAAAGGGGGGAGGAGGAGGAAGAGAATTAAAAAAAAGAGATTTTAGGAGGAACGGAGAATAAAACCAAAAGAGAAAGGAGGAAGGGAGAGAGCAAGAGAGAAGGGAGGGGATGACATGAGGAAAGGAAACGTGAGGGTATCATAAAAAGCAGAAATGAGAGGGGTATTAATAGAGTGGGGTGGACAAGTAAGTGAGAAAAAGACAGAGGGAAGCAACAGCAGGTGAGCGCTAGATAGGGAGCGAGACAGAAGTATGAAGGAGAGAAAAAAAAACACACAGAGAGAGAGAGAGAGAGAGAGAGAGAGAGAGAGAGAGAGAGAGAGAGCGACAGTATATAAATTAAATTGTACGCCTTGCCAATGAGAAGACAATCTCTATTACTTTACTGTAAGATAATAAAACTATAGGTTGGGCCCCTTGACATCTGAACGCACTCGAGCGCCTTTCAGGACTTTGCTGTTTTTGTTGGTGATTTTAATCTCTATTGTTTTAGCTGAACACGTGCGTGTTCTATACTTTTTTAGATCAACTTCAAGGAGGCTTCATAGTCGTATGGCTCTTGTAGCCGCATTCTGGCTCAATGCTCCTACAACCACTTCTTTTCTGCGAGACTTTCCAGAAGAAGTTGTTTGTAGAAGATTTTTTAATATAGCAAGTCAAGAGACAGACTTTCTAGTCACAGCGACACACGTTACATAGAGCTTCTGCTGTTCCAGCTTGGATGGCAATTTAGTCACATACCTCACCCTCAAGATGATTGATTTATGTATTTCTGTTTGTATTTGTATGTGTTCGCTTGTGTTATAGGCTGATGAATGCTTTCTAACCGAAACGTTCATTTCGTCGTTCGTGGTTTTGTGAAGCGTGTTCTAATTCTCGTGTAGGTTGACGTTTGTTCATGATGTCTGGATAAATGTTGAATTAAGACTAGACATCATAGCACTAGGGACACTCCCATAAGCGCTCCGTCCCCGTCTTCAGCAACAAGCAAAGAGTTCCGATTTCCATGGCACAAGTAACTGTCTGATTGATGTCCGTCTCGCCTTTAACTTCGGCTGGTTGTGTTCTGGTAAAGATAATCAGTTTCTCATTCAGTTGTTGTTACATTACTGCCTGTGATGGTACAGCATTCAGCACGTTAACACTGCAGAGACTCATGTGGATATACTGTCCGATAAATACAGGAGTGTGAGGAAACAAAAAAGCAGATTTTATTTACTTGGGGAGGGGAGGGGTGCTACAAAAGTGATAGCAACAACGAGCATGCATGGGAATGTACTGTTTGATTGTGATGGTACAGCATGTGAATGTGTACAGCATGTGTTGTTTGATATGGTACTGTGTTTGTACTGTTTGATTGTGATGGTACAGCATGTGTATGTACTGTTTGATTGTGATGGTACAGCATGTGTTTGTACTGTTTGATTGTGATGGTACAGCATGGGGATGTACTGTTTGATTGTGATGGTACAGCATGGGGATGTACTGTTTGATTGTGATGGTACAGCATGGGGATGTACTGTTTGATTGTGATGGTACAGCATGGGGATGTACTGTTTGATTGTGATGGTACAGCATGTGGATGTACTGTTTCTTTTATGTACAGTATATCTCTTTGTTGCGTTAACTGGCTGTAAACTGGTGGAAAGTTCTGGCTGTTCGTAAACTTCAATCATCCTGTGCGGATGTTCATAAAATTCCTGGTGATTTAGCTGAGACTATGACGCTTGGGACTTGTGTGACGCTTGGGACTTGTGTGACGCTTGGGACTTGTGTGACGCTTGGGACTTGTGTGACGCTTGGGACTTGTGTGACGCTGGGGACTTGTGTGACGCTGGGGACTTGTGTGACGCTTGGGACTTGTGTGACGCTTGGGACTTGTGTGACGCTGGGGACTTGTGTGACGCTGGGGACTTGTGTGACGCTGGGGACTTGTGTGACGCTGGGGACTTGTGTGACGCTGGGGACTTGTGTGACGCTGGGGACTTGTGTGACGCTGGGGACTTGTGTGACGCTATAAACGCCTCAACAACCTTCTTCTTCCTTCGTTTGTTTAAAATAGATTATCTAAATCTGCAATGTGAACTTTTGTAATGGAGTCAGCCACGCATACTGTTTGAGTCAGCCACGCATACTGTTTGACTCAGCCACGCATACTGTTTGACTCAGCCACGCATACTGTTTGAGTCAGCCACGCATACTGTTTGAGTCAGCCACGCATACTGTTTGACTCAGCCACGCATACTGTTTCAGTCAGCCACGCATACTGTTTGAGTCAGCCACGCATACTGTTTGACTCAGCCACGCATACTGTTTCAGTCAGCCACGCATACTGTTTGAGTCAGCCACGCATACTGTTTGACTCAGCCACGCATACTGTTTCAGTCAGCCACGCATACTGTTTGACTCAGCCACGCATACTGTTTCAGTCAGCCACGCATACTGTTTGACTCAGCCACGCATACTGTTTGAGTCAGCCACACATACTGTTTAAGTCAGCCACGCATACTGTTTGAGTCAGCCACGCATACTGTTTGACTCAGCCACGCATACTGTTTCAGTCAGCCACGCATACTGTTTGAGTCAGCCACGCATACTGTTTGAGTCAGCCACGCATACTGTTTGACTCAGCCACGCATACTGTTTGAGTCAGCCACGCATACTGTTTGAGTCAGCCACGCATACTGTTTGGCTTCAACCGGTTTTTCGCCTGGCCAGATGTTTGGTCTGTACATGTTGTAATTAGGTCCGTCTTGGAGGACGTGATCTGTTGTCTCAGGTGCGACCTTAACAACCATTCTACAGATAACCGGCCTATATTGGATGACAACCGTAGCATTCAAGTCAGTGTTCTTATTGTCCTTTCTTCTTTATTAGTCCCCTCCGGGCTGCTACTAAAACGTTGTCACCTGTCATTACAAAATCTTAATATAGATAACAGACTAACAGAAAAAATTATACATACCCCTTTCAACGTGCAAAGACTTTATCATCTTCTTTCTTCTGTTAGGGTACCACAAAAAGGTGATGAAGTAACCTGTAGTTAGTGTGGGTGGGTGTTGCTACTAATATGATTCCTGCCCTCTTGACTTTAATGGAATTGTTAACTGACATCCCGATGTGGGATGCAATTTTTTAGTTGTCGTGAAGCCCCACTCTGGCTTTTGCCGGAGGCCCTAAATACAGGCAGGCAATAAATATGGCCTAACGGCTTAGCTGGGTTTGCTAGCTTTTTGAGTCCCAAGGAACGCATCATACGTTCATAGTTTCATACCTAGAAGCCCAATGAACGCACGATGCGCCGATTTTATTACTTTCTTTACTACCCTCCTGGGCCTGTGATGCTAAACCCCCTGGGACTCAAAGAGCTAGACCTCTCCACTGGTGATCCTCATCCACATGGTGGCACCTTGTGTCACCGGGTGTTTATCGCTTGTGTGATGTCCTGGTGGGGTATAACTTACTTACCTTCATCTTACCTTCACACCTAAGATGACCAACCCTACGGCTTTTTAACTTGCGATCTCTTTCCAAATCTAACCCGAGAAGGCATAGCAAGTGGCTCCCGGATCATTGCGACTTGTTTTGCATTATGATCTTTCTTAGAATTGTTATGCCAAGGCTGGTTTTTGTGGCCTTTGACAATGACAATTTTCACAATTCAAACCTCTGGATAAACTTAGTTGAATAGGCATGCCAGCTAGAGAGAGACAGAGTTGTATAAGGAACCTTGGCAGCTACAACAAAGTGTATCCAATTCCCCAGGCAAAAACTCCAGATCTTGAAAAAGCCATAAATCTCACAAACTTGCCAGTTTAACTACACCAAGTCTTGACTCAGTCCAAGGGGAAACCACCCGAAAATGCGATCTGCCTGTATTCAAGCTGTCAATCACTTCACATACTTCTGCAGTTATCTACCTTTGAACCACTTCAAACGGCTCAGCGACCTGACCCCAGTACGATTCAAACTTCCAGAGGGGAGATAACTGACATACACATGCACACATAAAAGCACACACTCTTACTCACCAACAACACTCTCAAACACACATACACACGCACACATATCTACAATTACACGCACGCACACATAGACACACACTTATACAAACACCTTTTTGACTTTTGACCTCACCAGATGGCGCTACACTCCAAATCTCAAAGACGGCAGATTGGTAAAGTGAGTGAGAGGCGCTGTGTAATCAATACCCACTCACTCAGGGCTACAGGTTACTTAGTAACCATTTTGTGGTGGGCCCGATAAGACGTTCTGTATAGCTGTTCTATACGGTTAAACGGGGTTTCCGTGATTTTAGCTGTTTCTTTCTCGTCCCTGAGATGTTAATCAGCAAAGCCGGAGGGGTAAAACGAAGAAGAAGAAGAAGAAGAAGAAGAAGAAGAAGAAGAAGAAGAAGAAGAAGAAGAAGAAGAAAAAGAAGAAGAGAAAAACGGTGGTGCGGTAAGACAGTCACACTTGCTTGGCAGGGCTACCAATGCTAGGTTTTTCCCCCAGATATGGTTTTTTTTTTTATATATATCCTTATATAAAAGTGGTAAATGTTTCGTTTCGTAAATATAAATTGTGTACATATTAACAATATGGGTTTGTATTTGTTCTTTGTGTATGTATTGCTTTCGTTTTTGTTCAGCTAAGCTGGGGTTTAAAAAAAATCCCATTGGCAGCCCTGTTGCTTGGCCAACGGCGTCCTTGTGTTTGAAACTCCATCAAGGCACTGATGTTGAAGGCAGTAATTGTATCAGACTTCATAACCATGCTTCAGAAGATAGCAACAGACTGTGTGCTCCCTGAATGGGTAGAAAGCATTCGAAAATCGCACCAGCAGGGATCGAACCCGACACCCCGGCATTACGATGCCGACAACCACCATGTACTGTATGATAATTCATCTTAAGTGATACAGCGGAATAGGCCAGGCATTCAATGGTGAAATGTCGAGACCGGCAACCAAGTCGTCCACTGACGAGCCAATTGACGATCCGGAACGCCTATGTATGCTTAGGTTGAATAAGAAATACAAACACACAGACCGTGATGCTGCGTTGTACCAAACATTAAAAGAAGAGAAATCATTGGTCGCTCCAGTGTCACGTGAGCTTGCGTTGATAAACATTCATGGGTTCAGTTAGTATTGTGATGTTTATTAATATCATTTTTTAATAGCTTTACTGCAGTCAACTTAACTGAATAGAATGGGCACATATAAACAGATCCAGTATGACAGGGGTGCGTTTTGTCACCTGATATTTATTTTTCTCTATAACGAGAGTATACTGAGAGAGATCAAAGAGACACAAGGAATATAGTAGGTTATAATATAAACAGTAAGGTAGGTAAGTTGTACCCCACCAGGACATCACACAAGCAAGAAATCCTGTGACACAAAGTGACGATCATCCGTGGAGAGGTCCTGGAAAAACGTTCAGCCGATAGGCCATATTTAAAGCCCGGTAAATTTAGGGTCCCCGGAAAAATCCAGGATGGGGCTTCACAATAACCACACACACACAAAATTGCATCCCACATGGACTTTGCTCTTGATATTGAACAATTGGTTGTCTGGCATATTTCCCTGTATCTTGTCAGGCGTATAATACAGTCACAAAACATGAATAATGCAAATAAGTGAATCCATTTTACTGAAGTACCAATTCAAAAACAATCAATGGCAACTGCCAGTTTTACCAGTAATACTTACCTGGCACAGGTAATTAACCTTTACGTCCTTCTTAGGATGAAATTTGTTGTTATTTGAAGCCCCACCCTGGCTTTTTCCAGGGGCCGCAATATAGGCAGGCCATAAATATGGCCAATTGTCTGAACGCGGTTTCTGGTACCTCTCCACGGTGATCCTCATCCACATGGTGGCACTTTGTGTAATCGGGTGTTTATCGCTTGTGTGATGTCCTAGTAGGGTAGAAAGTCAGTCAGTCAGTCAGTTTAACCAGTGCAGCAGCAGTGTTTTATGCAGATTACACAGAAGTGATTATTATTATTATTATTTTACAATTAAACGAAGGTTAAGTCCGTTGAGCCCAGTCCTAGAAAATAGGAGAGGGCACCACCCCCCTCCCCCCCCCCCCGCCAATGGTTTCTGTATATCCGCATATCTGGTAAACAGTCGTAGTCTTGAATGTCCACCTTTAAACAGGGTCTGGCATAGTTTCACCAGGTTCGGTCTCTCTATGTTGTTTCTCTCTCTCTTTCTCTGTCTCTATATGTCTCTATGGCTCTTTCTCTCTATGTCTCTCTTTCTCTCTCTCTCACTCTCTCACTCCCCCCCCCCCCCTACTTAACGGCCAGCCGCCAGTGGAAGGGAAGCACAAAGCACAGACTCCGTATATTGTAAAAGTAAAGGACCATTTTCCAGGCCTTCTGGCATATTGGGCATATAGGGCTAGACTCATATTTTATAGACCAATCAGCACCTGGTGGTAATATGTTTAACATCATTCCCACCGCCTTTATTTCCCAGGACTTTACCTGGTACCCATTTAAGGCTGTGTCAACCTGGGAGTCATTTTGAAAAAAAAAGTCGGTCTTTGTTAGGACCTAAACCCACAGCCTTCGGATCTGCAGGCAGGGTCTAGCCGCTACACACGGAGGCTCCCCCCACCAGCCCTCCCCCACCCCCACCCATGTTTAAAGTTATTTCCGCAACCTCAGAGATTTACTGGTACACAGCAGAGTACGGGGACCCATCCCAACTCATCCGGGCACTAAGGCTTGCCTTAGATCTCAGTGCAACGCCTGCCCATACGTGCTGAATACTACAGATGTGACTTTTCCTAAAGGCACTTTTAGCATCAAAGAGGAATTCTCCTGCACTAGTAGGAACGTCATCTATGCTATCATCTGCAAACGGTGCAACATCAAGTACATCGGGGAAACCGGTCTTCGCTTAGCCGACAGGTTTCGCCAGCACCTTCATGACATCACTAACCAAACAGCCAGGCCAGTTTCCACTCATTTCAACAGCGCTGACCATCGGGGGACCGCTGACATTCAAGTCACGGCCATCAGATCC
>CAJHNH020004323.1:537559-540059 GCA_905116865.2 Candidula unifasciata
AATCTGAATGTCTGTCTAAATATATATTGGTATGAATGAAGTTCTGAATGACTCTTTTGTCTGAATGTCTGTGTATCAGAATGTCTGTCTGTCTGAATGTATGTTTGTATGAGTGTTTGTGTGACTGTCGGTTGTAACTGCAGAGATAGGGTCGTTTGGCCAGTGAATTCGTCACGAACCGTGTTGGCTAGGATTGCTATTTCTGCCTCCGACAGACACACAAAAAAGTAGTTATAGTGCTGGAGCTGCTCTCAGAGCTCCCATATTCTAATTAAAGTGTCAATGTTTTCAGTTTATTGCTGCTGTTCTGAGTATAGTGTCGATGTCAGAGGTATAGTGTTGATGCTCCCGTTGTAGCGTTGATGTTCTCAGTACAGTGTTGATGTTCTCAATACAGTGTTGATGTTCACGGAAAACCGATTATGTTCTCAGTATACTGTTAATGTTCTCAGTATACTGTTAATGTTCTCAGTATACTGTTAATGTTCTCAGTATACTGTTAATGTTCTCAGTATACTGTTAATGTTCTCAGTATACTGTTAATGTTCTCAGTATACTGTTAATGTTCTCAGTACAGTGTTGATATTTCTACTATAGTGTTGATGTTCTCAGTACAGTGTTGATGTTCACAGAAAACCGTTTATGTTCTCAGTATACTGTTAATGTTCTCAGTACAGTGTTGATATTTCTACTATAGTGTTGATGTTTTCAGTATAGTGTTGATGTTCTGAGTATGATTTGATGTTTTCAGTGTAGTATTGTTGTTTTCAGTCCGGTATTAGTGCTCTTAGTAGAGTGCGGAGGTTCTCCGTGTAGTGTTGAAGCTATCATTACAATGTTGATGCTCTTAGTATAGTGTTAACGTTCTGAGTAAAGTAATGATGTTCTCAGTTGTATTGTTGATGTTCTCATTATAGTGTTGATGTTCTCAATGTATTGTTAATGCTCTCATTATAGTGTTGATGTTCTCAGTATATTGTTGATGCTCTCATTATAGTGTTGATGTTCTCAGTGTATTGTTGATGCTCGCATTTTAGTGTTGATGTTCCTAATATTGTGTTGATGTTTCCAGTGTAGTGTTGATGCCCTCAGCAAAATGTTGATGTTTTCAGTATAATTTTGATGTTCTAAATACAATGTTCATGCTCTCAGTTTAGTGTTGATGCTCTTATTGTAGTGTTGATATTCTCGGTAGCGTTGGTATTCTCTATATAGTGTTGATTTTTTTCAGTATAGTGTTGACGCTCTCAGTATAGTGTTGATGTTCTCAGTATAGTGTTGATGTTCTCAGTATAGTGTTGATGTTCTTAGTGTAATGTTGATATTCTAAGTACAGTGTTCACGTTCTCAGTCTAGTGTTGATGATCTCTTTATAGTGTTGATGTTCTTAATTCAGTGTTGTATTCTCGGTATAGTGTTTGTTTTCTCAGTGTAGTGTTGATGCTCTCATTATAGTGTTGATGTTTTCACTATAATATTCACGCTCTCCGTATAGTGTTGATGCTCTCATTATAATGTTGATGTTCTAAGTTTAGAGTTGATTTCTAAGTGTAGAGTTGATGTTCTCAGTGTAGTGTCAACGCTCTTATTATAAAGTTGGTTTGGTCGTAATAGTGTGATGCTCATGTCGCTGTGCCGGTGCTATCACTGTAGCTATGATATTTCCATTACAGTGTTACTGATATCAATGAGTGGGGGATACATTTAAAAAAAATATATAATGCCGGGTTTCCATCTATAAAGCAGGTTTTCTCATTAAGATGCAGATGTTTACAAACCAGCTACTCCGATACATAAAGCAGTGCTGCCAACAAAGGGCTAGAGATCTTTCATGTCAGAGATCAAGCGAATGTGGTCTGTCAGTAAGTCACGGCCGAGTCCTGACAACAGCGAGCTGACAAACAGGTAATGGTTCTATCTCTGATCTTAGACTGGCTTGTCTCCACAGACGGAGTCACTGTTGAACCTAAGACAGATTTTCGTACAATATCGTGCTGAGAGCTTATTCAACAGATTCTTATCTGAGCTTATTGTTGGTAAATTTTTACTTTTAAGTGCAATTTTCATAGTTGAAATTACTGATCTGATGTATTACCGCACTGAAAGTTTTTGGTAAATGTAGTTGTATTTCTTCTAAACTATGGTCATGGTTTCAAATTATCACTCTGAACTGTGAAGTGTAGTAGTGGTGGTGGTGGTGGTTGTGGTAGTAGAAGTAGTTGTTGTTGTTGCTGTTGCTGTAATAGCATTATTAGTAGTAGTAGTAGTAACTAGTAGTAGTAGTAAGTAGTAGCAGTAGCAGCAGCAACGGTGGTAGTAGTAAGTAGTAGTAGTATAAGTAGCAGTAATAAAAAGTAGTAGCAGTAGTAAAATAGTCGTTGTAAGTAGTAAGTAGTAAGTAGTAAGTAGTAGTAGTAGTAGTAGTAGTAGTAGAAGTAGTAGTAGTAGAAGTAGTAGTAGTAGTGATTGATGGTGATTATTTCGGACTGTAGTCTTGTTC
>CAJHNH020004323.1:542559-552559 GCA_905116865.2 Candidula unifasciata
CCCATCTATCCATCCCTCCATCTACTTATGAAAACAAAACAAAAAATCGACCACTTTTAAACCACCACGAGCATATACGGCTATAACTGCGGTGGTCTGGTTTTTTTGTAATAAATGTGTTAGCTACGAAGTGTTTATTGCCCCAGAATGAGTGGATTGGACCGGTACTGGTGGGGGTTGTTTGGAGAGGGGTTGGAGGGGGAGAGGGGTTCGCAGGGGGAAGTGGGGGGGGGGGGGGGGTTGGCACTAGTTTGAGAACTCCCGTGCCATTGAACTCTAGTGCTAATGTGCTAATGAAAGATTGTTGATAGGGTGGCGAGTGCAGGGCTGATGTGCGCTAGTATTAGAATTCCTGTGCTACTGAACTAGATGGCTAGGACTTACGAGCAGCAGCTACCGCGTCTCATGACTGACTGACTTTCTACCCCATCAGGACATCACACAAGCGACAAACACCCGATGACACAAAGTGCCACCATGTGGATGAGGATCGCCGTGAAGAGGTCCCAGAAACCGCGTTCAGACAATTGGCCATATTTATGGCCTGCCTATATTGCGGCCCCTGGTGAAGCCAGGGTAGGGCTTCAAATAACAAAAAATGTCGTCCTAAAAAGGACGAAATATGATATAATACACACCGCGTCTCATGCAGTTTCCTCCATTTTATTTGCTCGTGAGTCCCAGCCATCTAGTTTAGGCCCACTCGCGCAGTCTTCTCAGACAAATACTCTGAAAACAAGTGTCGTTTATTATCCCAATAATTTCCATTAGTCATTGCTCCAAAGGTTGGATTTCTACGAATCTTTGACAGAATATCAAATGTGTCGTTACCTAAATAAATAAAGCCTTTCCAACGGCTGACACGTCATCTCACCAAAACTGCATTCACAGTCACTCACACGGACTGCAGACGGTGTTCGGCCATTGCAGGATGTCAAGATAAACATAATGGCTAGGTTTTCTCGGGACCGACGGTTGACGCTTGAGTCGACAATCTCTTGCTTGTTAGTTCACTCGACAATCTCTTGCTTGTTAGTTCACTCTTCCAGCGCCACCAGGCAACACTTTCCCAGAACTGAAAACAAAACTGAATCGTCTCGATCATTCCAAGTTTCAATAAATTGTTTTCCTCTCGAGATCTTGAATGTTGCACACATAAACATTAATCAACATTGAGAAAATGACTCATTACACACAGAAACACATACTCTATCTCTCTTTCTCTCTCTCCCTCTCTCTGTTTCTCTCTCTCTCTCTCTCTCTCTCTCTCTCTCTCTCTCTCTCTCTTTCTCCAATGATGCCCCAGAACTCATACAGCGATGGCTGGCACAGAAAATGTTAACCAAATTATCTGTAAAACTGCTTACTCTTGTTTTATATGTTAATAGATTTAAATTACAATTGTACACTGCTCTTGTTAACTGTTGGAGGTGGGGGAGGGGGGGGGGGAATAACCAAGTAGAATCCAGACAGAGGTTTTGGGAATAAGTTTGGAAACAGTCCAATTCCAGGCTCAAAAATTGGACTCCGTCTACGCTGTGTTAATAATATTTATTATTCCAAATTTCGAACCGTAGCTAGAAATATTATTTTGAGCTTTTTTTTCCTTTGTGTTCGCCAGTGACAAACTCCAGCGGAAAGTTTTAGTTGTTCGTCCACCTCCGACTTTAATCTGCTTCTAGAAACTCAGTGCTGTGTGCAAACCTGTTTTACAGAACTTGATTATGTGTATGCAGACTGTTGGTTGATTTCTCTCAAACCGATGCATTCCGACTTCGAAGGAAACCCCTATAAATCTGATGCCTCCGACTACAGCATTCTTTGGGGAGGCAGTGGGTCTATTCTGTTGTCCCTTGAAACCCACATTGGAAATCACCCACCGATTGCTGATCGATTCATAAAATGTGAGCCTAGTTGTATATTCCCGGTATACAAGGGTTCCTCTACTTCAGTTTATGTTCGTGTCAAAGAACCTCTTGCCTACACGAACTGACGACGATATGATCACTGCAGATACGTGTTTGCTACGTCTGCGCCCGCGCACCAGTGTGTGTTTGCAAGTGTGTGTATGTGTGTGTGCATGTGAGAGAGAGTGTGTGTGTGTATGTGAACAGTAAGTTGGGAGCCTAAAACATAAAACTGAGTGACGAATTTCTGCTGTTTTTTTTAAACTCACGTACGTGTATGGGAGGTCGACTCTGTGGCTAAGTCGATGCGAACGCTTCGTAATGCCGGGGTACCGGGTTCGATCGCAGCTGCGGGCCATACGCCTTGCGTTGGTTTCGACAGTGGTATCAGGGAGCTGACCGTCCAGCAAGCAATGGCAAACTACTGGACGTAAATTTGCCTACTGAAACCACACAGCAGCCAGGGGCTGATGGGCTTGGTTCTGCAACGTCCTGTAAAGGATACGCAACTAACCATGTGTATGGGAGAGCAAACGAACGAAAATGTTTCTTTCTTTAAAGGTTGGGGAATTGGGTACACAGGCCCACCTTACATTCTGTTTTTCTGGTCTCACCCCGTGCATAAATTATTCCATTTACGCACCGTTTTAGCACATAATACTGATAATAATAATAATAATAATAATAATAATAATAATAATAATAATAATAATAATTGACATCATTAGCGACATCTTAGTTACATTGTGCTCCAAATATACCTATATTTTAAATCAATTATAATATTAGGTATAATAAATCTTGGTGGGAAATCAAAGAAGTAGTTGTATTTGCTAAATCAACAGTATGCCAAATCAACAGCATGCTAAATAAACAGTATGCTAAATCAAAAGCATGCTTACGATACTATTATTTTCTAACGGAGCATGTAGACTTAAGTAAGTAAAGGACCTTTTCCACGCCTTTGGGTGTATAGGGCATATAGGGGTAGACCTATATTTTATAGACCAATCGGCACAAGATGGGTGATGTGGTCAGCAACCCGCCGGTCGCCTTTACTTCCCGGGACTGCACCCCGTACCCACTCAAGGCTGGGTCGACATTGGAGGTAAGGTCATTTTTTTAAAAAGGCTCCTCCAGGGAGTGAACCCACGATCTTCCGATCCGCGGCGAGCGTCTAGCCGCTCCGCCACGGTGACTCCCTCGTGTAGACTTTATGAGATAATATTCAAAAAGCTTCTAACTGTATTGATAGAGAGAGACAGAGATAGAGAGAGACACCGAGAGAGAGACAGAGATATAGAGAGAGAAAGAGAGAGACAGCGAGAAACAGACACACACAGAGAGACAAAAACAGAGAGAGAGAGAATGAGAGAGAGACAGAGAGAGAGAGAGAGAGAGAGAGAGAGAGAGAAAGAGAGAGAAAAAAAAAACCGTTAGTCTTGAGCTAACAGCGTGAAACTGAAAGATGAATTTCTGCAGCCAGGCTACAAGACACGGGAGACTATCGATGCGTTGGCGATCAGATACCAGACAGAAACGAGTGCAAAGATTTGTCGTTATTGCCAAAGCATGAATTACTAATGACGCAGACCGCGACAGCTGATGGTGGGTCTGCTTGTCATGCAAGGCCACAACCGGGATAACAAATGTGCTGGGGTCTGGGGGTCATCGCCAGCGAAATGGATCCCGGTGTCAGCTTGTTGGTGTTCTATGGCAGAATGATGGCACTGAGGCGGAATAGGGGTCTTTCGCTGCTGCTAAATGTTCTAGTTGGAGATGATAATTTCTCTCTTCCTTTTTCTCCTACTTGTTCTCTCTCTCTCTCTCTCTCTCTCTCTCTCTCTCTCTCTCTCTCTCTCTCTCTCTCTCTCTGTGTGTGTGTGTGTGTTATTTTGCTCTATATCGATGGCCTATCTTAACACCCTCCCCCCCCCCCCCCCCCATTCCCGAACCACCGCCCCGTCGCTCTATCTTTATTATCTTACCCTTTATGTCCGTGGTTTTTTATGTCTCGCTTTCTTTGTTTTGTTTTTAAAAAAAGTATCCTTGTCGTGTATGCCTTTTAGTCTCTGACTCTCTCTCTCTCTCTCTCTCTCTCTCTCTCTCTCTCTCTCTCTCTCTCTCTATGTGTGTGTGTACTTTTTAAATAACTCAGTAATATATATATATATGTATGATTATGTTTGTGTGCGTGAATATACACATCTGATTTACGCTTAATGGCTAGTTTTACATCCTGGAGGTCAAGATTTGTTACACGAACTTCGTACTTAGGTGACAGGTGCTTTATAAACGGCAACCACGTAGATCGTCGCTGCATCTACGGAGCTCGTCACCTAGTGTTACTCTCTCGGCAGGCAGCTATCTGTTCTGCGGATAGAAACCGTGACAAACAAAAGAGAACCCAATGGAATGAATCGATTCTCCAGGTTTACCTCCAAATCCAGGCAAGTTGTTACATTCCCACTGGATGGTGATTCCAACCAATGATCTTTTTCTTCGCTTTCACCGACCTTACTTAAAACCCGAATGGACTCATGCATCCAGCTTCGTCCTTTTTAGGATGACATTTTTTGTTATTTAAAGCCCTATACTGGCTTTTGCTAGGGGCCGCAATATAGGCAGACCATAATTATGGCCAATTGTCTGAACGCTGTTTCTGGGACCTCTCCGTGGTGGCACTTTGTGTCATCGGGTGTTTATCACTTGTGTGATGTCCTAGTGGGGTAGAAAGTCAGTCAGTCAGTCATGCATACACAGTAAACCATATCCAGTTTCATCCTTTTTAGGATGAAATTTTTTGGTATTTGAAGCCCTACCCTGGTTTTTGCCAGGGGCCGCAATATAGTCTGGCCATAAATATGGCCTAAAGGCTGAACGCGGTTTCTGGGACCTCTCCACGGTGATCCTCACCCGCATGGTGGCACATTGCATCATCGGGTGTTTATCGCTTGTGTGATGTCCTAGTGGGGTAGAAAGTCAGTCAGTCAGACATGTATACAGCCATGAATCATCGGGTGTTTATCGCTTGTGTGATGTCCTGGTGGGGTAGAAAGTCAGTCAGTCAGACATGTATACACGCATGAATAATCGGGTGTTTATCGCTTGTGTGATGTCCTGGTGGGGTAGAAAGTCAGTCAGTCAGACATGTATACAAGCATGAATCATTGGAAGGAGCAGCAAAACTCATGCGACAAGATAGGACTATAGTGGAAACGTCATGTGCATCAGAGAAATCTCAACAAATCTCAGAACAGACCATAATCAATTATTGATGCAACAAATGTGCTTTAGTAAGGTAAAAGAAAGTACCCCTTTTTTTACGCCTTTAATGCATTTTGGGTATGTAGGGCTAGACCTATATTTTATAGACCAAACGGCACTTGGGTGATGTGGTCAGCGTTTACTTCCCAGGACTTTACCTTGTTACCTGCTCAAGGCTGGGTCGACCTAGGAGCCAAGGTCATTTAAAAAAATCGGCACCTGTCAGGAACCGAACCCACGACCTTCCGATCCATATCCGGGCGTCTAGCGGCTAGACCACTGCGACTACCCAATGTGCTTTAGGAAAGGGGGGGGAGGTGGGACAGCACAAATGTTTTCCTGTGTGACTGCACGTCAGTCCTCTCAGTGACTCAGGGAGATCCAGGAGACAACATGGGGAGAGAATTGACCTGCCAGCTAAACAGACTCAGAAAACAATCAAAGCGTTCTCCAGTTGATCCCGGCTCACAGCGACATACCAGGGAATGGGTTAGCAGACAGACTTGCACAAAAATGAAATTAGAGAGAAACAATACACCCAATAATTGTTATTGTAGGAAATCAAAACATTTATCAAGGGAAATTACAAGGAGTTATGGAGAGACCAAACCATCTGTAAACGTCTACAAGACCTCATCAGCATACTGAACAGAAAACAACATACAACAATCTTCTGATTAAAACAAGACACTGCAGGCTCAACTATCAGATGAGTAAAATAAAGACTGCACAGTCCCCACATCGGTGTCTGTGACTTAGACGTTGCGAACGCGCTTCGTAATGCCGGGGTGCGGGTTCGATCCCAGCTGCAAGCCTTGCACCTTGTGTTGTTTTCGACAGTGGTATCAACAAGCCAACCGTCCAGAAAGCAATGGAAAATTACTAGGCGTAAATTTGCCTAGAAAAACCACAACAGCCAAAAAATGTTCCACAGTGAAGGTTGTGTGCAGTGAATCTCAAACACGCTCTGTCTCTTGTATTGGTAGTGTATTCTCTCAGATTGCTGTTCGTCCATCACTTTATGTTGTCCTCCCACTTGTAACGTTATCTACCTCTTGCTTTCTTTCCCTCCACTTTTCACTCTGGTGTGGTTTTGAAAGCGTTTTATGTCTTTTAATGCGACAAATTATTTTCATTGTCTCTCTCTCTTTGTGACCCTTTCAAAATAAAGTTCGTTCGTTCCTTTTCTCTCTCTCTGTCTCTCTCTCTTTCTCTTTCTCTCTCTCTCTCTCTCTCTCTCTCTATATATATATATATATATATATATATATATATATATATATATATATATATATATATCGTCAGTCTGTTTTAATATTTCTCTTTTTATCGCAGTCTTTCCAGAACCTCTGTATTTGATTGATTTTGTTTCCATGATATTGTTTACCCCCCCCCCCCCCCCCTCGCTTTTATTCATCTTTATATCCACATTTCTTGAGAAGCTTTTCTATTTTCTAGCTCCTGTAATCCTTTCTTATATAGGCAGAAAGAGTTAATTGTCGATGTAAAGTTACACTGTTATGTCTTGTGCAACTAACGTGAACTTGCGGCGATTTAACAACTGTTTATTCGTTGTTATGCTTCGTTATATATTGACATATCTGCAGTAACGCACATTACGACATGCAGCCAAATATGCCCAGCAATACACTGTGCAATATATTGGTTATATCTGCAATATTTTCTAATTCCCTGTTTGTTCCTTGTACAAGGTGATTCACTATGCAGCAGGGTTGTATACATAACATTTGTCGATTCGCATTTTTAGTGTGTTGCTTATCAATAAGCTATCAATAATTATCTTCTTGTGAGCTGCAATTTTTCTTTTTTTTGAAGCCCCACCCTGGCTCTTGCCAGGGGCCGCAATATAGCCCGACCACAAATATGGTCTAATGACTGAACGCTTTGTCTGGGACCTCTCCACGGGTGATCCTCATCAACATGGTGGCATTTTGTGTCATCGGGTGTTTATCGCTTGTGTGATGTCCTAGTGGGGTAAAAATCTACTACTAAGCTTTCAATAATTTGTGCATCCAACTGAAGAAAATTTCAGTCATTTCTATTTTCTTTTTGATTTCTTTTTCCTTTCGACTATCGTCTGTTACTACATGTCCGAGGTAGGAGACATTTGTTACTTGTTCTTATATCTCTCCGCTTACTGTGATGTTCACTGTTGTTCACTCTTTTCCGTGGTTAATTACCATAGTTTCTGTTTTTCGAGTGTTAATGTCTAAATCATACTCTGAACTCTGCCTGTTGACCTGATTCACTAAGTCTTGTATGTTCGCTTTCTGCTAGTAACCTTGTGTCATCAGATTTCTCGGACATTTTTCAAAATATTCTTCCATTAGCAAATAGAAATCAAATAAACAGAATTCAAGCTATGTTCCGTATTAAAGAAAGAAAGTGTCTGGTTGGGGGCAGAAGACAGGGACTGCTTAATTTTTTATATAAGGTGGAGTCGAATCTTATAAAAGTTCGGGCAGGAGGTAAGGGGACATAAAGCAAATTGTCTAAACTTATCAGCTATGCAAGACAGGACAACACAGATAATGAATGACTCCACATTTAAAATTAACTACAGTCTGTCGACAAATATATAAATACGGTTGAAGCTTTCTATAAAGTAGCTAGGGCGGGCTGGGGAGGGAGCAGAAGGGGGAAGGGGGTCGGCTGGGGCTGCAGAAGAAGAGAGCCCTCCTCGATTGATTAGAAGGTGCTAATTTTATGTAGCCTAACTCTAACTAAGAGAAAAATCAATACCGTCTTAGGCATTGATGTAGGCAGTATACAACCTTACACATACATGCCAAAATGCGTCATTTGCCTAGTATCGTCAGGTTAAATGTAGTGGAAGCGTGCTCGTCACTAGTACCTGATCCAGTCTACTTGGTAGTGTTAGGTTCATATATTCTAAGTTTAAATTGCGTTTATTTAGTCTTCTTTCTGTTCAACTCATTATATTTCATTGCGATAGTATTATATTCTTCAAATGGCCGTGATATATATATATATATATATATATATATATATATATATATATATATATATATATATATATATATATATATATATATATACAAGTGGGACAATATGGCGGATAGGCTGGGATACACACAAACACATACACACAGGGTTAGAATTAACATTTCAGTGTCTTTTAATGACAGACGGATTTAAACTAAAAACCTTCTCGCACACAAGCAAATGACTAGTCACTGCGCCTCGCAGCTCTCAGTTAGCCCAAAGAGTTTCTAATTTGACTCAGATTTTTACAGCTGACTTGTACAAAGCTGAAATATTTCTTACTTGCAGAAAATTATCCTCTTGGTACATATTAAAAAACTGTCAATCAGACACTCATCGATTATCTGCCCTTGCATAGTTTCCACTTCATTGACACTTCTGTTCAATTTCCGCTTTCGCATTTGTGCGCCATCATTTCGTTGTTGGTTTTTTTTTTTCCTCTTCGATTTTTCTTACTTATTATTATGTTTTTGTATTTATGCCTTGTCATTCGCACCATCATTCTCCTTCTTCTTTCGAATTTTTTTTTTTTTTTTACTGATTATAGTGCTTTTGCTTATTTCATAATGCAGGCTTTCACATTTATAGGTTGAAATTATCTTCTCATAGATTTTTCTTTCTTCCAGTTCGTTAACTCCTCATACATATTCTGATTCTTTTTTTTTTTTTTTTATCTTCTCATGCTCCCCATCTTCGTCATTTTTGTTCTTCCCCATGTTCTGCCTCGTCCTCTTCTTCTTCGTCTTCACGGTCATCACCAGCATTATCATCATCATCTTTTCTTCTGCTTCTTCTTCTTCTTCTTCTTCTTCTTCTTCTTCTTCTTCTTCTTCTTCTTCTTCTTCTTCTTCTTCTTCTTCTTCTTCTTCTTCTTCTTCTTCTTCTTCTTCTTCTTCTTCTTCTTCTTCTTCTTCTTCTTCTTCTTCTTCTTCTTCTTCTTCTTCTTCTTCTTCTTCTTCTTCTTATGTATGTGTATGTGTACATGTTGCCCGGCTCTCTAGCGAAGTTAATCTCTAATAATTTATTATGGAAAGTAATGGCAAGATATGGAATTAGCGAACATATTATGGAAAGTAATGGCAAGATATGGAATTAGCGAACACCTCATCGAAGTGTGCAAAAGTTTATACAGGGATTGTAGATGTGTAGTTAGAATAAATCAGGGAACATCTCATCCTTTCACAGTGACATCTGGAGTAAGACAGGTGTGTGTCTTATCACCACTGCTGTTTATCACCAACATCGACAGTATATGCAAGAATGCCAAGCCCATGAATGAAGATCTTAGTAAGATCAACGAATTACTCTTTGCAGATGACCAGGCCTTGATAGCAGATACAGCCATGAAATTGCAACAACATCTAACATCCATGAATGAAGAATGTAAAACAAATAATATGAGAATCAACACTGAAAAGACAGAAGTAATGTCAATAGGAAAAAAGAAGACAGATCTAAACATAGCAATAGAATGCAAAGGCATTAAACAGGCATCTGTGTTTAAATATCTGGGAACTACATTTACCGAAGATGGGAAATTGGATAAAGAAATTAACATTAGATGCAGTAAAGCAAACCAAGTATTGGGACAGCTAGCCCCCCTCTTACAGCATAAGACAATCCCAATCAGCACAAAGAGACATCTTATTCAAAGCATATTTATTCCAACTCTGTGCTACCAGTGCCAGACATGGTCACTCACAACAAACCATAAAAGAAAATTAGTAACCACGGAAATGAGATGTCTGAGAAGGGCTGTAGGAGTGACAATAAGAGATAAGATCAGGAATGAGATTATA
>CAJHNH020004323.1:557559-577559 GCA_905116865.2 Candidula unifasciata
AAGATGTAAAAAAGGCGAACGCAGTAACTTACCAACTCTCCCCACTGCTAAAACACCCAAGCATCACTATGGCATTAAAACGACAACTAATAAATTGCATGTTTATACCAACCCTCTGCTACCAATGCCAAACCTGGTCCCTAACAAGAGCACAGGAGAAAAAGATCACTGCGTGCGAAATGAGATGCTTACGTAAGGCTGCCAATGTCACAAGGAAAGACAGAGTTCGAAACGAGAACATTAGAGCAATTGTAGGAACCACACCATGCCTGCAATACATAAAGAAGCAACAAATAGAGTGGTTTGGCCACTTGCGAATGCAAACCGACCAACTGCCTCTACGAGCATACAACGAACAGCACTACTGCCCTAGAGCAAGAGGCAGACCGAGAGTACGATGGATAGACAATATATCAGAGATCCTGAGGCAACACGGACTAACAACAACACGTGCAACACACCTGGCCCAGGATAGAAAACTACGACTCCCCACTACGCTGTGAGGCAATTGTGGACAAGACAAGACAAGACAAGAGTAATCAGTTTCTTGCCAGCACACAACAGTTTTGTTCCCTTCATCTTTTAAATCAGCATGGTCCTCATGTGGGTTCTATGGTCCCATTTGTGGTGAGGTAGTGGGGGATAAGACCCTCACCGACCCCTCACTTCCAAAGGTTAGTTGTGTATCCTTTACAGGACATTGAAGAACCAACCCCAACAGCCCCTGGCTGTTGTGTGGTTTTTCTAGGCAAATTTACGTCCAGTAGTTTGTCATTGCTTTCTGGACGGTCGGCTTTCTTGATACCACTGTCGAAACCAACGCAAGGCGCATGGCCCGCAGCTGGGATCGAGCCTGGCATCCCGGTATTACGAAGCGTTCGCATCGACTTAGCCACAGAGCCGACTCACTTCCAAAGAGCACGCAGTAAAAGACGATTACTTGTGTAGGGTTTTCTTTCGAAGTGACAGCTCTTCTGCCTGGAGAAGTGAGGAAACAACAGTCTGCACATAAGTAAGCCAAATCTGTGCACCCAAACTCACAGTTTTGGAACAAGACCAAAGTCAATAAGTGGACGAACAAACAGAACTTTGCTCCGAAGTTTACAGTCGATGAAAGCCAAGGAGAAGAAGAAATGAGCATTGGCTAAAAAACAAATCGTGGCAGCTCACCGTATGTCCTTCCTGGTTTAACTTCATCTGCTAAGTAATGAGTTCAAATTCATTCTGATCTGTACCTTGATCACACAATGATCAGACCCATCCACATTGGACTATGTATTATCTATAGAGTATGCTGCTCTACAGTGGTGTCCCTATGACAGAGAGAGCCAAGGGAGGTGTTGGCTGTACTGTGGCCAAGAATTAAGTTAATAACATCGAGGGATGGAAGTTCATCTCGGAGCGAATAGTGGTGTTCGATCTGGAGGAAAAAGATAAAATCTTCAACACAGTCAGTGTGTACGGGCCAAATAAGGGCGAGCGAGTAGATGTCAAAGAAGTATTCTTTGATCTGCTGCAAAGGACCATAGATGACTGTCAAGATGATATTATCCTCCTAGTGGATCTTTTAAATATCCAGAAACCATGAGTTCTTAACCCTTAGGCTCGGTACTATGGATATTGCAACCCTTAGGCCTTGATTCCATGATAGATATCGTAAATCTGGATAAAAGGATGCTTTTTCTGCCTACCCCCGGGCGTGAACCCGGACCACAAGGAGTTCGTCATCCGGTCACCGCGAAGTCAGGTTTAGCCATCTACGCTAACGAGCCGGGCTATGAGGAGATCTAAATTCCAGAGTAGGAAATGATAACTCCAGGTGGGGTGGAGTGATCGAGAGATATGGCGGAGATCTTTTGATTAATAATGACATGAGACTTCTCCTATTCTGCAGTAAGCAGAACCTTGTCATTATAAACACAAAATTCCCCTACAAACGAATACATGCGAACACAAGATGTGAGCCTTCAAAGAATAAGAAATCCAATAATGACTACGCCATAGTGAGTAAAAGTTTACTCAACTCTGTGAGGGATGCCAAGTCTGATTACAGATGTTGATGTAAACAGTCAAAGATTTCTGTTTATAGAGTGTGGATGTAACCCGTTAACCATCCCTAGTTATAGAACTTTAATACTACCAGTCAGTCAGTCCTAGTTATAGAACATAGATGTAATCAATCAACCATGCCTAGTTATAGAATGTTGATGTAACCAGTGAACGATTTACGGTTTTAGAATGTTGATGTAACCAGTCTTTGCTAACCAGTCAACCAAGCCTAGTTATAGAATGTTGATGTAATCTGTCATCGATTTCTGGTTATAGAATGTTGATGTAAGCAGTCAGCCAAGCCTAATTATATAATGTTGATGTAACCAGTCAGCCAAGCCTAGTTATATAATGTTGATGTAACAAGTCAAAGATTTATGGTTTTACAATGTTAATATAACTATTCAACCAAGCCTGGTTATAGAATATTTATGTAACCAGTCAACTAAGCTTTGTTATAGAATTGTAATGTCACCAATCAAGCATGTCTAGTTAAAGAATGTTGATGTAACCAATCAGGTATGTCTAGGTATAGAATTCTGTTGTGGCAAGTTAAACCGAGTCTAGTTATGTAATGTTGATTTGACCAGACCATTGCGGCTTATGATAGATTGTGGTTTATGATGATTTAAGCCTTTCTATCCAATACTGGATTCAATCTCGATCCATGGCTAGAGATCCCACTCTCTTGAGTTGATCCTGCCAGACCCCGAGGTTGAGGTCGAGGGCCAAGATCTTGTCAGTTGTAAACTTTCACTTGAGATGAAGTGTTGACATTTGTCTGTGTGAGTTTCCCAGTCGCAGACACAATGCCATAAATGTCACAATGACAGGAAACCGGGGCATTTAATCTTCAGAAACGAGGCTGTAAAACCGACGGAACTGACAATAAATTTGGTCTCCACAATCGGAGATTCGTTTGGACGCCCTGGCGCAGGGGTCTACCTTAAGGTTAACATCAGAGGACAACATCAGCCGACAAAGGAAATAAAAGAGCGGGTACTTTAGACTTCCACGGCATGTTATTATGGATCTGAAACCAAGCGGAAAATTGCAGTATTATGTTCTCTATTCTTTCGGTGATCGACCCTTTTCCAAGTTGCCTAAAAGCAAACAAACGCAACAAAGACAAGCTCTGGTGTTATTTGATTCCTTTGAGTCTCCTTCGGCGTCTGGGGATTAGGTGTTTTAGAGGCAGTTAGTAATCCTGAAGTACCGGGTTTGTTTCTAGATGCGTGGTGATTTGCCAGCTAACTGCTTTACCTTGATTTCAACCAGTGTGATGAAAGTTAAATACGCTAGTATCAACTTCATTGCACGTGGTTTTATCTGAAATATGGCTCTGTCTCTATTCGCCTGCTAAAAACTTGGCACAAAGCACAAACTCCATCGCTCCGGCGATAATCTCTTGTGTTCTCTTTAAATATTGCACTCGTGATGCGAACCCATGACCTTCAGAGCTCGAGGTAAACGGCTTAACCAGTTCGGTAAGCAGATCCACGACACACATGTCAGTCTCAAGCGACTAGCCACAGTGCTGCATCGGCTGCTACACCATTTGTTAAAAACTGGTTCTTCTACGTTCGCCTTTAAATATTAATTTCAGCATAACCCCAATTAGTCTTTTGCGTCATGCTTGTAAATGAGTAGTGTATCTATCCCCCGCCCCCCACCCCCCTCTTCCAACCGATTTCCTTCACCAGAAAATTGAGGTTCAGAAACAGACACCGAGATATGAAAGAGAATAATTAATATGCATTCATCAGCACATACTGATGATATAGGAACAATGCAGAAATCAGCCACAAGCTAGTCCAGACCAGCTCTAAAGACAAGAACGCCCATAGTGGAGTGGTTGAGCCGATTGTCCCGCGCTGTCTAAAGCATCGGGTCGTCGCTGAGGCGATGGGACGAATGAACAAAAGACATTTATTTTTGAAGGGTTCACTCACGTCCATTACACATTCGACCCATTCAAACCCTCATTGTTAACACAGCAGTCGAGTTGTATGCACAAAGCATGCCAAGTTCACATAACAATACGCATTAAAAGTAGTCTAGTAGGTTTGGTTTAATAATTTAACAAGCATTTGGAATCTCAAACCTGAAAAGGCTTTACATAGCAAAGTATTAAGGTGCTTATAATACCACTAGAATGCGACAACTAGGATATGAAGATCAATGTAGACAAAACAGAAGTGATGACATTCTCAAGAAAAAGAAGAACCACCAGTTTCAGACTCGATGAACACCAGTTAGAGCAAACGAAAGATTTTACATATCTGGAGAAAAAAATTTCAGAAGACAAAAATCGATAAAGAAATCCAGCAAAAAGGCAGCAAAGCCAATCCGGTTTTAGGCAACAATTTTCAAATGCAAGTATGTGAATATGAACACTAAAAGAACACTATTCAAAACACTATTCTTACCAACGCTATGCTATCAATATCAAACACGGACACTATCTCCAGAAGACAGAAGAAAAATTGTCACGAAGGAAGTGAAATGTTTACGTACTGTGATAGGTGCAACGAGGACAGATCAACTTAGGAATTATTATTTCAGGCGGAGAGTAGGCACAGAGCCGATAGTGAACTTTATCGGTAGACAACAAATCAAATGGTTTGGCCATGTAACAAGATTGGCATCATACATGGTACCACACAGAGCAATATGTTACAGATAAAGCGGTAACAGAGCCAGAGGCCGCCCACACAGAACTTGTACCGAAGATATA
Source organism: Candidula unifasciata (assembly GCA_905116865.2). Lineage (NCBI taxonomy): Eukaryota > Metazoa > Mollusca > Gastropoda > Stylommatophora > Geomitridae > Candidula > Candidula unifasciata. The sequence continues at coordinate 562,346 of CAJHNH020004323.1, forward strand.
TCAGAAACACTGAAATATACTTTATACAAAGCGAACAGAAGGGCCAGTTTAAAAAATCTCTCCTTGCTCTGACGTGCGAGGCATTTTAGGAGTAGAGGAGAGAAGAAGAAGATTAAGGTGTGTCATGGTAGCTTAACCAAGAAGGCGGCGTGTTGACTTGTTACTTAAGGTATAAATAATATATTCGGTTTGTCAGGTGAGCGTTTCGGTGGTCAGAAGTCGTCAGTGGGAATAGTCAAGGTACATAGAAAATGAGTCTTGTATAGTGAAAAATAAAACTTGATCAGTCTGTCAAAAAGATCCTATGGGTGTCTTGATGTCACTGCTTGCTTGCCTGCTTGCTTGCTTCTTGTAGAACGAAAATGACAATTCTATCACCTTAAGGCTTTACAGCTCTTCATGGCTGATGTCAATAATTACGATCTTTATTGTGTAGGACAGGTTCAGAAATGGTTTCTTTTGGTTCCATTATGTCTTGTTGTCATTCGACGTTTTAACTGATGTCGATTTTTCCTTCTATAGCATAGTTTAAACATGTCGATATTGGTGTCTAAGGAGGCATGGGTCTTATATTACTTTTTTGTTATGTCGATTGGTTTCGTTCCCGACTATGTCAGGACACATCTGGAGGTAAGTTGTATTTCGGTTCCATCATGTCGCCGACTTTGCGAGCTTTCTGTTTGGTTGATTTTTCAATGTTGGGGAAAGGACTGATATTTAGTAAAGTATTTTGAGGCTGGCTCCCCTAAGATGGCCGGCTCTGCCAACAAAGTTTCAGGCTCCGACTTGGAGACCGTACATAGTGTAGTATTTTGAGGGTTGATCCACCAATATGGCGAGCTAGAAACATATATAGTTTTCAGATTGCTCCGCCTATATGGTGTATTAGAGGTCGGACATAGTAAAGTATGTCTGACCCGTACAGAAAAACAAACTCAAAGAGTTATAGAGAAGGATACGATTATATAATGATGATAATGAATGGGTACAAGTAAGTAAATAAATACAATTATCTTAAACGCCATACGTGGCTTAGGCGTTGCGAGTCCGAATCGTAATTCCAACGTATCGCGATCGAAACCCACTGCTGGCTGCGTGAATTTTTAACATAGTATAGGGCGTCGCAGGTCGACCCAGCCTAAAATGGGTACTAGTATGTTCTGGAAAAGTAAAGACGACCACATTACCCACCTAGTGCCGAATGGTCTGTAAAAATATGGGTACTATTCCCAAATACCTGATGCGCCTTAAGGCGTAAAAATGGATCTTTAAAATTATCTTGAGACATACATAAAATATAATGCAAGAAGCCCTGCAGAAATTAGAACAAGAACTGCCATTGCAAAGGGGACCTTTAGCAAAATGAATAAGATTCTCACCAATCAGATGATGACAGTTGCAGCAAGGAAAGTGGGTTAAAGTGCTACGTAGAACCTGTGTTGTTGTATACATGCGAGATATGGACAATAGAGAGACAAACTGAAAAACATCGTGGGTGGCAGAGATGTTTATAGGACGAATGCATGGATCATCATGGAGGCATGGTCAAATAAACCAAGCAGTCCTTGTCAAGACAGAGGAGGTCTTAAACTTAACAAACAGAGCAGTCATAGTCATTGTGTGTGTGTATGTGTTTGTGTGTAAAAATTATGAGAAGAAATCGACTCGAGAACTTGGTAACAACCGGCAAGATTCATAGAAAGAGAGTAAAATAAAGAGAAAGAGATAAATAACCGATGCGTTGGCTGAATGGATGGAGCGAAACAAAATAAATATTGACCTGATTCGTGACTTTTATGATCGTCTGGGAGAGCAAAAAATGACAACATACCCTTACCTTACCCTAATCGCTGACGCTAACACAACTGCGTGACCGAGGAGTTAAGCTTGGTTAAGCACGTCTCTGTCGTCTTCGAAATAAAGACAGGATATACTATAACCAGCTTCTCATGTGAACAGTCAGTAGAGGTACCTTAGAATGGCTGCTGCATCGGAGGATTGAGCATACATGGGTATGCCCGATGCAGAAAACCGTGAGTGTATGTGTGTTTATACTTAAAAATGGGTGTGTGTGTATGCAGACAGGTATACATTCATTCACACGTATTCTTGGAAGCATGTTTGAATATATACATGTGTGTGTGTTTGTATGTGTGTATGCAAACAGGTATACATGCATTCCCACTAAAGTGTGCAGACTGGTACGTTGTATGTGTGTGTGTGTGTGCATATATAAATATATATATATATATATATATATATATATATATATATATATATATATATATACACGGAGAGGGGGAAATTCGAAGACAGGTGAACAAGAGATAGACTGCGATACAATTGTGAGGACAACATTAAGAGATCGACAAATAGCAGTGTACGACCAAGAAAAAAGAAGAAGATCTTGGAGATCCATTGTAATCACCTTTCTGTGTGGAGACGGCACCTGATTGATTGACTGACACAAATATTTGTCTAGCATCATGGGCTCCGTACTCCACCGGCGGGACTATGGGCCTATACTTGACACGTTAGTTTACTGGTTTGTTTACTCGTTAGTCTACTCGTTTGTCTACATGTTAGTTTACTCGTTAGTTTACTCGTTTGTCTACATGTTAGTTTACTCGTTAGTTTACTCGTTTGTCTACATGTTAGTTTACTCGTTTGTCTACATGTTAGTTTACTCGTTTGTCTACATGTTAGTTTACTCGTTTGTCTACATGTTACTTTACTCGTTTGTCTACATGTTAGTTTACTCGTTTGTCTACATGTTAGTTTACTCGTTTGTCTACATGTTAGTTTACTCGTTTGTCTGCATGTTACTTTACTCGTTTGTCTACATATTAGTTTACTCGTTTGTCTACATGTTAGTTTACTCGTTTGTCTACATGTTAGTTTACTCGTTTGTCTACATGTTAGTTTACTCGTTTGTCTACATGTTAGTTTACTCGTTTGTCTACATGTTAGTTTACATGTTAGTTTGCTCGTTAGTTTATTCGTTAGTTTACTTATTAGTTTACACGTTAGTTTACTCGTTAGTTTACATGTTAGTTTACTCGTTTGTCTACATGTTAGTTTACTCGTTTGTCTACATGTTAGTTTACTCGTTTGTCTACATGTTAGTTTACATGTTAGTTTGCTCGTTAGTTTATTCGTTAGTTTACTTATTAGTTTACACGTTAGTTTACTCGTTAGTTTACATGTTAGTTTACTCGTTTGTCTACATGTTAGTTTACTCGTTTGTCTACACGTTAGTTTACTCGTTTGTCTACATGTTAGTTTACTCGTTTGTCTACATGTTAGTTTACTCGTTAGTTTACTCGTTAGTTTACATGTTAGTTTACTCGTTTGTCTACATGTTAGTTTACTCGTTAGTTGACACGTTAGTTTACTCTTGTCTACATGTTAGTTTACGTGTTAGCATACTCGTTAATTTACATGTTAGTTTACTCGTTAGATTACGTGTTAGCATACTCGTTAATTTACATGTTAGTTTACTCCTTAGTTTACATGTTAGTTTACAAGTTAGTTTACATGTTAGTTTACTCCTTAGTTTACATGTTAGTTTACAAGTTAGTTTACATGTTAGTTTACTAGTTAGTTTACATGTTAGTTTACTTGTTAGTTTACATGTTAGTTTAATCGTTAGTTTACATGTAGTTACATATTCAGTGTTTCTTCTTCTTTTTATTTTTCTTCTTCTTCTTCTTCTTCTTCTTCTTCTTCTTCTTCTTCTTCTTCTTCTTCTTCTTCTTCTTCTTCTTCTTCTTCTTCTTCTTCTTCTTCTTCTTCTTCTTCTTCTTCTTTTTTTTTTTCTTCTTCTTTTTCTTCTTCTTCTTCTTCTTCTTCTTCTTCTTCTTCTTCTTCTTCTTCTTCTTCTTCTTCTTCTTCTTCTTCTTCTTCTTCTTCTTCTTCTTCTTCTTCTTCTTCTTCTTCTTCTTCTTCTTCTTCTTCTTCTTCTTCTTCTTCTTCTTCTTCGTCTTCTTCTTCTTCTTCTTCTTTCTTCTTCTTCTTCTTCTTCTTCTTTTCTTCTTCTTCTTCTTCTTCTTCTTCTTCTTCTTCTTCTTCTTCTTCTTCTTCTTCTTCTTCTTCTTCGCGTTCACCGGCTGTAAACTTCACCGAAATGTTCTGGCTGTTTGATTATCTCTAAACTTAAGACTTATTCCGAAGCTGAGTGTTGCGTGTATCTCCGTTTTACATGTCTGATTTATTTGTATACAAATTTTTGGTTCCTTGCCTCTCAGGCACATGCACTGACTTCGAAGGAAGCCCCCAATTAGTTGACTTTTACGACATGCTTGTTGTGTAGGCAGTGGCTTCATTCTTGTTTTTGCCACAATGTGACCCCGGACCGACACAGGAAACAGCGTTGTTTGAAACGCTCACAGAATCCATCTCAAATTCCTCCAGTGGTCGCCAGGTTGTCTTTGGAAGGAAAACAACAGAAAGAGTCACAGGGGTCAGTGCGTGATGCACTCACTGGCAAAGTGGATCAGGCCTGTGTGCTGAGTCAACAAATCCCAGCGGCTCGCACTACGGGCTCTGTTCACAGCTTGCACTGTGTTTCTGAAAGCTGTTGTTTGACATCCCGGCCGCACACTTTAAGGCACGTCCCTACACGGTTGTGTTTGCGGAAAGTGTGGAATGTGAATGCATTTTGTCCAGTACATGAAAATATCAGGTGACAGTGTCTGTTATAGAGCTATGTTATACAGTAGCGGGAGAATGTGGAGAAGTTCTCAAGCCGTCAGTCTAAAAAAGCGTAAAAATAGACAGACAGTCATTATGTTAATACACATAGTAAAGTTTCTCTTAATGGCACCCCACTCGTAGACGTGGAGTCGTACACCTATTTGGGCAGTAATGTAGATAAAGATGGAGGAACTGATAGAGATATTAAAATAAGAATACAAAATAGCACTAGGGAATTTGTGGAGGTCAAAAGAAATTAAAAGAAATACTAAACTAACAATTTTTAATTCCAATGTCAAATAAGTACTATTGTTTGGGGCGGAAACATGGAGAACAACTAAGACAATTACTAATAAATTACAGACACTCATTAACTGGTGCCTGCGCATAATAGAGGGAATTAAATGGTATGATAGAATAACAAATGTAGAACTTTGGGAGAGAACTAAACAGGCTCCAGTGGACAGAGGTGAAGAAAAGACGCTGGCGTTGGATAGGACACACACTGAGAAAACAGGAGAACAGCATAACTAGAATGTCTTTGCATTGGAACCCACAGGGGCATAGGAATAAAGGAAGGCCAAAAAACACACGGAGAAGAGAGCTGAAGAATGAAGTTAGAAAGATGGGGAGGACATGGGAAGAGCTTCTTGCAATGGCGAAGGATAGAACGACTTGGCGTGAGTTGGTTGAGGGCCTATGCTCCATTGGTGGATAGAAAGGCAGAAGAAGAATAGTTTGACATTACTAATTTTCTGCTTTCGTGAGACTGCAGAAACCAACGCAAGGCGGTCTACTGCTAAATCACCCGCAGCTGGGATCAAACACCCCCCCCCCCCCCCCCCCCAATATACGAAGCGCGTTCGCAACGCCAAACCCACAGACACCCTGAAATAATACAGCTCTTTTTGTGACTTTACTGTGTGTGAACTGGTGTCAAGGATTATTCATATTATTATTATTTGTCTGTTGTCAATGAAGATTTTGGGCTTTTCTGTGTGCCTGTGCCCACGCCCCAGCCTTCTTGCGCTTAGCTCCAAAGTCATTGTTCGATGATTTCATTTTTTTTTTTTTTGGTACTAGCTCGATTTCTGTAACTCCTTTTTCATCACTTCTAAAAGGGAGCTGCGTGGTCTCGAAGCATGGTATTCACCTCGAGTGCTGGAAGTTCCGGGTTCAATCCCCGATAAGTGCTGGGATTTTTTCACGTGGATTTGGACTTCTAGTAATTCCTCCTAGTCTCTGGGTAGTAAGATCGGACGCCCGTGTGCATTGTTGCGCACGAAAAAATTCCCTTAGCAGTTGAAAATCGAAAAGAGTAGTCTAACGGCGCTGCCTGGACAAAGTTTGAAGTTAAAAATCTACCCAAAGTATTTCAGGATCCCCGCGGGTGATACATAGTATGCGCACTGTGCTGAACTTTTTCGAACTCAGACTTGATTTAGAGAAGAACGGAGCACTTATGGGTTACTATCCGTGTGCCATGATGGTGGTCCGTTGTTCAAACTTCAAACTTCACACTGAACGCTTCCTCACTTTTAATCCCCGTGTGCATTCCAGGGGTCCTTTGGCTGGAGATGGGGCGAGGAGGGAGGGAAAGGGAGGAGTGAAACAAATCAAACAACTAGCTCTCTAAAATGCATGTCGTAGGAGGCTACCATTTAGGGGTGCTTCTTTAAAATAGGCCAGGAACCAGCCGTATGCATACAACTGAGCCAGATCTTTCAATTGTTGTGGATGGCAAACTCAGGTTCTGGATCAAGGTCACAGTCCAGAAGCGGACGAACAACCAAAACTTGCCCTCAGAGTTTATAGACAGAAGAAAAAGGAGATTACTTTTAAAGTAATACCTGTCTACTGCTGACAGAAAGAAAAGCGCGACTGTCATTTGTTGGGGTTTACAGCTAGTCTGCCATATCTGTCCCCTTTGGGAGAAATCTCTGATTAGTCGTCTTCACATAATGTTTGTTAAGAGGCAATCTTTTTTTTTTTTTAACAAGGAATAGAAACACATTGTACCCAAGAACCTGTGTATACAACTCTGTATCTTATGCTAGCATGACAAAAGAAGAAGTTTGAACCCACCCCCGTTCCCGAAGATTTATTGACTATTCCCCAGAACAAACATCGATGAGTTTAACAACTCCACTTGACGCATGCTTGAAATGGGTCATAGAACGGTACACTTGTATCCGACTGCCCTCTTGTTCTCGCTTGCACCTTCTTGTGGTTTTGCACGCCGATGAAAGAGTCTATTTGCCCTGAGGAGGGGCAACCAAGCTGCATCAATGTTGAACAAGCTCAAGGGCTTTTTCTTGGTTGTATTCAAAGTCTGTCGGAACAAATTTATTTAGGGTTTGATTTCCATTTTTGACAAGACTGAGAATAAATCTATACTGTGAACGATGGAAATCACTTATGTAGTTTTCATTATTCTGAGGCTTCACTCATCCTTTCGTTGCTTTTTTTACCCCCTTCTCCTTCTTGCTTCCTTCTTTCTTTTCTCCTCTGATTTCTAGCCTCACTCTATTCTTCCTCATCTGTTCCTTTCTTTCTGCCCAATTACTCATATCCTTACTCCATCCTTTCAGTCCGTTGTCCATTTTGTCCATCTTTGTTCCCCTTTACGCTTTTTTCTTCATCCTCTTTCTCCTCCTTTTCCACCACTTCGGGGATTTAAGGACCTAAGACCATGCTTGGTAAGTAAGTAAAGGACATCTGCAAGCCAGTGGCACATCTGGTATTTTAGTTAAAAAGAAAACGTTTTGAGCTTCAGTAAATGTTTTGTGCTTCAGTAAATGTTGATGTGAAATGTTTTGTGCTTCAGTTAATGTTGATGAAAAATATTTTGTGCTCCAGTAAATGTTGACGTAACATGCCGTTCTGAAAGTAAGCGGCCAGCAGCCATTTTAATGCAGTCAAAAACACGTCGCCGGCACAGCTGGACAATTTGAAAATGTACATAAAATCCACCGCTCACACTGTCGCATGCGTTACATTCAGAATAAGGACAGGGCACAATAGACTTCGTCAACATATGTTCAATCTCTTCGTATGTAGGAAACAAGAAAATCGTATCCATGCTCCTCGTAATGTAGGGAAAACAAGAATAGACCCACTGTCTACTCAAAAGCATGTCGTAAGAGTCGACTAATTGGGTGCGTCCTTCGAAGTCGGAGTGCATCTGCTCGAGTTGAGAGGCAAGGAACTAGCAGTCTGCATACAAATTAATCAGATCTGTAAAACAGATGCACACCCAACGCTCAGGTTCTAGAACAAGACTGCAGTCCAGAAGTGGACGAACAAACAAAACTTTCCGCCGAAGTTTACTGCCGGTGAACGCGAAGAAGAGGAAGTATCCATGCAGCTCGGCACCAGAATGGGTCTTAACACTGTCATCTGTATGCTAACAACAGAAACTCAGTCTGGCCTGTTCAAACCACAATAAAGGCATAGCTGTGTGGTACACAATGAGATACGGATTGGACGATAGCTTTCATAAAGACAACCGGCCTACTGATTTACGTTTTCTGACAGTAGGATCGAAGAATAAGAAGAAGACAGTGTCGCACCAAGCACTCAACTCGGTAACGCGGCGATGAAACCTTTAGACTTCTGACCATGAAATGGGAAATTAGCATCAACAAAACCTCGCTGGAAACAAACTTCTTTTCTGAGAGTCAGCTGTCAGTAGGCTATCGACCATTTTGGCCAGAATCCTACTGTAAACGCTACAGTTTACAGTGAAATAATAGACTACCATCAATATGTGAAAACTGCAATAGCAAAGCTCTGTTGGAAGCAACAAATAATTTCGACGCTTGACTTTATGCCATGCATAGCTTCTCTCTCTCTCTCTCTCTCTCTCTCTCTCTCTCTCTCTCTCTCTCTCTCTCTCTCTCTCTCTCTCTCTCTCTCTCTCTCTCTCTCTCTCAATCTATCTATCTTTCTCTCAGAAATGACTCTGAAGCAACTATAGTACCTTATTAAAAATGCGATGTGAAAAAAAAAAAGATTCAAAATAACAAAAAACGACAGAATGATGTAAAGTAGACAAAATGTATCTAAGCAGCTCTGCCCAGTTTATGGCGACGTGAAATCGGTGTCAGGTACTCGAGAACATGATACTGTACAAGTAGATCCCAAAGCCAGACAAATACAAGACAGGCAATCACTTATCTGTGACAGTAAAGTTAATGGGTTCGTCTTTGTAGGGTCAACTGGTGGGGGTCAGAGAAGTGTCATGAGACACACTAATGTGTTTCTCATAGATTAACCTGCGTAGAGGAGCCGCTAACACGTAGTGGATTTCCACTGGCACAGAAACGGAGCAATATGGGGCCACCAGTAAAGTAGTGCTGGAACCTCGATTCACTATCCAACCTCCTAGAAAAATTACAGCGTTTGACCGTCTGCGCCAACAATGAGCTGCATTTCTGGTGTGGGATCGTTTTTTACTGGCACATCTGACAGATGTCTTATGTACTTTTATGATTTTACTGAGATGGACACGTGTTTTACTAGTTTTCAAATCGCAAATGAGGCAGTGATGGATATTCTTGTGACTTTCACTGCACAAAACGGAGCATTATGGGACGAGCCTCGATTCACTAACCTAACCAACCAGCTAGAAAATCTACACTGATCGGTGAACTGCTGCTGCCCTACAGATTGGGGCTGAGACTGAATGGGGAAACGTTTCATGGAGTCAAGTCAATCCGTTCATCTTTAAACAGTGACAAAAATCATGTTCTCGTCTGTACTTCCTGAAGTGTCATCCGTTAGCTTAAGGTATTTGTAATATTTGAGAGTAAAACGACAGCCGATTCCATCTTAGTTGTGGTCAGTTAACGGATCTGTAGACTATTTTATGTTTTTACAATCAAATCGACGTCACTGCAGATCGGACATTCCTATGCGCGCTCAGGCCTCCAATGCAGCAGCCATTCCAAAGTACCTCTGCTAATTGTTCTCATGAAAAGTTTTTTATAATGCATTTTGTCTTGGCCTCAAAGACGGTAAAGGCCTTCTTTGTGTGAGACTAACTGGAGTGCGTCTGCCCGAGTGGCAGTAACAGAAGCGGTGCTTGTCACTCTGCGCGGAGCATGCCTGTCTCCACTTTTCTCAACATACTTTGTTGACCAGTTACAATTACTACACTCTCGCCTATCGACCAGATGTCAAGGGTTCAAATCTGCACTGATACGATTTTTTTTTACTTCCATGTCACACAGACGTGTTAAGACCGTCTTGGTCGGAGGTTCAGTTTTGTCCGCCAGCCTCGCCCGTGGAGCGTTGATGATATCAGCTCTCCCCATATTTCTTCCCGAATGCAGTGGTACATTACTGGCCATTTTTTCTGTTCGTTTTATTTAATCCATGTCCCCGTGGGTTCCGGGTCCCCATTGGTAGACCCACTGCCTTCCTAACAAACAGATCGTCGATTAATTGGGGGTTTTCTTCGAAGTCTGCATCTGCCCGAGCGGCAAGAAACAACAAGGTGTATACAAACAAGCCAGGAAAACGGATGTACACGCAAACCTCAGGCCCTGGCACAAAACCAGTGTCCAAATGGACGAACAACCAGGACATTCCGTCGGAGTTTAAAGCCGGTGAACAAAGAAGAAGAATTTATACCATGCTATGGAGTGTTTACAAACTCACTTATTACTGCAATTACTTTTGGCAATGATTATGGGAAGTAACAGTAGCTTAGTGACTATATACTCTCGTAAATGTCTTGAACTGAGAGCTGGCATCACGACACTTAGAACTCCCCATAAACGCTCTGTCCTCATCTTCAGTAGCCAACGAAAGGTTCAAATTCTGATTGTAACAGAAGCAGTTCGATTATTTGTCTGTCTTGCCTTTCCTCTGAGTATAAAGTCGACCGTGTAAATTCAGTCAAGACGCTACAAAAATTTGACTATCTGGACACATTTCCAACAGTTGTAGAAATTATAAATGCTATGGATGAATTCATTTCGGGAAAAGCCCCAGGCAGACATGGAATTCCTATTGAGATAATCAGGATTGGAAAAGACATTCTAACCCCACACACCCATCAGCTAATAACACTCTGCTGACAAGAGGGACATGTTCCGCAAGATTTCAAAGACACAAGCATCATAACTATGTACAAGAACAAGGGTGATCGGAGTGACTGCAGTAACTACAGGGGAATATCACTACTGTGTACTGTTAGAAAAGTGCTTGCGAGAATTGTTCTGCGAAGACTCCAGATCCTGGGGGACCGGGTTTACCCAGAGTCCCAGTGTGGCTTTCGTGGGAACCGATCTACCACTGATATGACATTTTCATTACGACAATTGCAGGAAAAATTATGCGAACAAAATCAACCACTGTCAGTTGCTGTTGTTGATCTTACCAGAGCATTTGATCCGGTTACTGGAAAAGTTATGTTCAACACACTGAAAAAAGACTGGGTGTTCACCTACTCTACTGAGGTACTGGAAAGAGCAGGTACTGCAACAGTCTTTTCCATGCTCAGTCTACGAATGCTCAGGTGACTGGGTCACACCTGGATAATAGAGAATGGCAGAATCCCTGAGGACATCCTTTAAAGGTGAATTGAAGACGGGTAGTAGATGTCGAGGCCGACCTTTACCACAATATAAAGATGTGTGCAAGCGGAACATGAATGGTACAAGTATTGAGGTGGACTCAAGGGAACAAATTGCCATTGACGGTTTTGTGGGGAGAGGACATATAAATGGCATATTAGAAAGGCAATGAGAGATAAGGAAGAAAAATCAGAGCTGGGCGTCTGAAAGGAAACGGATTAAACCACAAATGTTGACAACAATGGTCTGGAAATCTATGCTATAATTGTAGAAGACTTTTCTTGACAGGGGCGAGTCTTGCTAGTCACACTCGCCACCGCCATCATGACTACCATGCCTCTTCATAGCGCAATACAACACTATCGTCTGGAAAGACGGAAAGCTGCCAATCAATCAATCAGTCAGAGTCGACCAGATGGCATGCTTACTGCGAGCTATACCGTCGTCTCCAGACTATAGTGGTATATTCGTGCCTCCGCCTTGTTCACTTGCTCCTAAAGGGCCTAGACCGCATCTGACTTTCATGCATAAGTTCACCATCCATTGGTGCAGAACAAGCCAGTCTGTCTGCCTATTCATGTCCCAACACTCCTGCATACATGGAGAACATAGCCAAAGGACGCTAACTATCCAGGACCTCTGAAGATATGCTTGCCACTCTGCACGGAGCATACTTTTGTGACCTTTTACAATCACGACACGCTCGCCTTCCGACCTGATGCCAAGGGTCCAAATCTGCAGTGAGGTGGATTCTTACCTTCAAAATTGATCTAGGTCCCTAAGTCCACCCAGCCTAAATGAGTACCAGCTAATGGAAGTAAATGCGACCGGTTTGATGTTGACCACATCACCCAAAGAGTGCCCATTAGTAAATAAAACAATGCAGGGTTGTTTGTATGCATCTGTCATCCATTTACCATACAATGACAGTAATTACAAGTTGACTCTTCTTGTCTGTCTGCATGCCTACTTACCTGACTGTTAACCTTTTTTGTGTGTATCTATCTGTCTGCTTATCTTTTTACCTGTCTGCCAGTTTACGCGCCAGCTTATTTTGAGCTTGTCTTCTTACTTACCAACCCTCTCAGCGCAGACATTGGGTTAAATCCTTACCAGTCTATGCAATCCTACACAAGCTGACAAGGACAACAGCAAAGCTGCTTACCAAACCAACTTCCCGCAGAGACAGCCTCTAAGTCTTCCTGCGACAATGGTAACTGCCGGCATGAGAGCACCAGAAACAATCACGCAATTTTCTGTCCAATTGGGAACGTTCATCACTAGCGTAACGGGAAACTGGAGTTGAGTCTGTGTACCGCACCGAGTGACAATTTAGAACAGTGGTTCTCAGCCTATGAGTCGTGACCTGTGTGGTGGGGGGGGGGTCGAACTCAGGGGTCGCAAAAGACCACTGCAAAACACATATTCATTGAACCTGTGAAGTAGCGACGAAAATAATTGTATGTCTGGGGGTCGCCACAACATGAGGAACTGTATTAAAGGGTCGCGACGTTAGGAAGGGCGAGAGCCGCTGATTTAGAAGAAGTGGCGCTAGAACTGATTTATTTATCTAAATTAGTGGTTTTTAAACTTTTACTTGTTGGTTACCTACTTGGTTATGTGGCAAGACGCCCATCCCACCCTCAAAATTACATACCGTTTGATTAAAACGGAGAACAACCCCCCCCCCCCCCCCCCGCCAAAAATGTATTTTACTTTCTATTCCACACACACCCCTTCCCCCGCCCCCAATAATTAAACTAAATAATTGTTTTCAATGCATTATCATTTATCAAAGCAAATTATAATTATTTAACAAATCTAAAATCGAAAAACAAAATAAATTGTCGAAGTACACCTGTTCCATTAGGGAATCTCTGTCGCTATTTGGGAACGGAAGACAGAAGTATAGACACCTTAGCTTCAAATTTATATGTAACATATTTCTTATATACCTTTTTCTTTTTTATTTCTATCAATGCATGTGAATGTATTACTCAACTTAATTTAAACCTCACTACTTCTAGTTCTTCTCTTTCTCCTCTTTCTCCTCCTTCTTATCCCTCCTCTTCCTACTTCTTCACTCCTAGCTAGTTAGTCGACAGACTATCCTCATTGCACGTCGAACCACTCAGTCCATAAGTGCTCGGATCCCCTCCCCCCCCCCCCCCCCCTCAGTAAATCCCGCGGCTGATGACACCAATCGTGTGTTGGTTTCTTCTCCTTCCTTGGCTACCCGAGTGGTGTTCTTGTTTGTCGACCCCCCGTTAACTTGCTGTTCTTGCGGTCTGAACATGGTTGCAGATTTACAGTTCTCAATTGGCTCACGCAAATGTCTTAAATCTCTTTTTCAATCCTCTATGCCTCCAACTCCAACTTCCCGTCACTGTTACCGCTCATTGTTACCCGCTGTACATGGCCATAACTGACCAAGGTCTCTTCTTTGGTTGCTTGTTGTATCCCACCAGGACATCACACACGTGATAAACACCCCGTGACACAAAATGCCACCATGCGGATGAGGATCACCCGTGGAGAGGTCCCAGAAACCCCTTTCAGCCGTTATCGCCACAATTGGGGCCTAGCTATATCAAGGGCCCCGGTAAAAGCTAGGGTGGGGCTTCAAATGACGAAATATTGCATCCTACAAGCGGACGACAATCTCTAGTAGCGGTATTTTAATAACGATAACTGCAGTTAGTTCTGATAGCAACTTAGATAATTTATTATATATTAATAATATAACATCCATTATAAAGAAACATTATTTGTTATGGTAGCAACCATGTGCAAGACATAAGCAACATATTAAAGTTGACAGGCTAAGTCAAGCAGATTACGACATTGAACATTAGACCTCCATAGTAAATATTTCTGGCGAAAACAACACAGGCATACCCTACTGGGATAGCAGTCGGGAGGCCTGGAGTTTTCTTCAAGAGGTGCATCTGAGTCCAAAAAAGTAGCGGGATCGTTTAGAGAACGAACAGCAAGGGAATTGTCATTGCACATCACATAGATGTATCTGTGGGGTCGGGTGTGAGTTGCACATAGTTCGCTGAGATGATTTGTCCATGTCTGAAGTGACTGCCGATGTATGTATTGGAAAGGCATTAGAATAATTGATAGCGCGCATCCAACGATCAAATTTATCATCGTCCTTATATTTGTCCGTCCATGTTTATTACATCGTTAGTTGATAACACCCAGATAGAGGAGGACGGTGAGGCAGTCGGTGTAGTGGTTTAAACGAGGTCGTTCACCAGAAATTCTGAGTCGGATTCCCAGCGTGTTCGGTGTACTCCATAATGGGTTCAATTATTGGTTTGTTTGACTAGTTGTTGTTTTATCCTCTTCAGAACAGTAGATGTTGTTATACCAGTTTGTGTAGTTGAAACTTTTGATTGCACGCGACAGTGAAGGCCAAACCGTTCCAAGTTTTGTTTCTCATTGTGGCATTCGTTATCTAGAGTGTGAGCGTACAGACAAGAGAGTGTAGGCGCACAGATTAGAGAGTGAGTACAGACTAGACTGTTATAGGTTTGCAGAGGGAAAAGTTGCACCCATTTCCTGACCTAATTATAGTGGTCACATGCTGCTGAAACCAAGTTGGGAGTCAACAACGGCTTCCTAGCTGTAACGTTCCTGTCTTGTTGATGTGCTGACCAAGTAATGGTGGCACTTCGTGGGTCCACACCAGCTACCAAGGCTGTTCATGTGATCAAGTTGCTGACCAAAGTAATGGTGGCAATTTGATTGTTTTTTATTTGATTCAAGAACCGACATCACAGCACTCGGGGCATTCCCATAAGCGCTCCGTCCCCATCTTCAGCAGCTAGCGTAGATTTCCGATACTAATGGTACCAGTAGCATTCTGACTCTGAGGCTGGAGCATCTGCCAAAACCTCTCGTCACTCCACCCTGCATCAGTCTCA
>CAJHNH020004323.1:582559-587559 GCA_905116865.2 Candidula unifasciata
CTCTCAGGCAGATTTACTCGGAGGAAGCTCTCAGTTAGTCGACACTTACGACAAGCTTTTGGGTAGGCAGTGGATCTATTCTTGTTCCCCTATAGTAGGACCCCGGAACCCACACGGGGAATGAAGTTCAATGTAATGGGATAAATTAAAAGTGAGTACAGTTAGTGTTGGGAGCCGAGGTGGTGTAGCAACGTCCTGTAAAGGATACGCAACTAACCTTATATATATAAGTAGTTAATAATTGTGTTATCGTTAGAGATTCGTTATTATCCACTAACCTAGTCTGTACAGGGTTGAGGATGCCACACCTGCATGGTCAGGTACATAGATTCACGTGGCAGAGATTGAAAGTGAGTTACGAATTCTATGACCCATTAAAAGCGTATTTTTTTTGGGAACGCTTTGGGAGTTTATGAAGATTTAGTATTTAGAGGTTTATATATATATATATCACTGAGGCTTGAACACAGGCACTCCAGCACTCGACGCTGACGTGATGTCCCGAGACCACGCCTGCCACCTGACGGTGATGACCGAGACAACGAGGATGATGTTAATGCTGACTATAATGATGATGCAGATGATGATGATGGTTGTAATGTTGATGATGATGATGATAGTGATGATGATGCCTATATTAATGATGATGACTGAAATGATGATGACCATAATTATGATGATGATGACTAAAATAGTGAACATGATGCTGACAATGATGATGATGTTGTTGATGATGATGACCATAATGATGGTGATAGTGATGATGATGATGATGATGATGGTGATAATGAGGATAATGTTGAAAAAACTGTCCCAGAATGTCTTGCCGTGAGTTAAGTGTTCATAACGAAATGTCCCCAGCGACATGTGGGGGACAGCATCAAGAACTCTAGACACACATTTACATTTTCTTGGTTCTGTATTAATATTCTACTCCCCAGATGACCTCACAGGACAGTCCAACATTTTAGAGTCTGATTGTTTGTTTGTTTTCCCTGCTTTCTGGTGCTTTTAACGACCCCAAAACATCTAGAACTGGCCCTAACCTCAACCCAGCTACGTCCCACGAGAGAGTGCAGCCTAGGTCCCACGACTGCATGCAGCCTAGGTCCCACGACTGAATGCAGCCTATCTACTACTCCCTGAAATATTAGACTGTCTGGTGACCTGTGGATTTCGCCTGCCTAGGGTAGGATATAAATAAAGCACCATTTTCTTCCCTCTCTTTACCGTGGCCATCATCTCCGCCCCTGCCCTGACATCACTTAGCCTAATTATGATAAACGACAGCCGCTGATGTCAGCTGCCAGAGCCGTGGTTGTTAATTGTTTCCTTTACAGGGCTGTCGGGAGATGCCGTAGGGTAGCGGCTTCACCCTTGTCTGCGAATCCCAAGGTCTTGGTTTCAGATCTTCACCGAGCCGTACTTTTTTCAGCATCCTCGTCGGTGCAACTTCCGTTTTTAACCCCAATGACCTTGCTCCTAGGTCGACCCCGCTTTAACTACGTACGAGGTAAAGTCCTGGCAAGTAAAGGCGGCCGCGTGATGTTACCACATAACTCACCGAGTGCTAGTTAGACTATAAACTATAGGTATAACTCGAAATACCCGATACACCTAAAGGCGCGGAAAAGGGCCCTTTACTTACTTTACAGGGGCGTCACTAGCTTGGAGTTAAGAAGGATGGGCGCCACTAGGTAACATTATAAAGGGATCGTGGGACGCTGACAGAGGGGTGGATTATGTAGTTATAACTCTGACCTACAAATGCGAGTTGCCTTCTTCCCCCCCCCCCACTTTTTTTTGTTCGTCGCGTTAACCAGCTGTAAGCGCTTGCGGAAAGTTTTGGTTGTTCGTCCACTTCTAATCTTGTTCCCGAACTTGAGATTTGCATTACACGCCCTTTATACAGATCTAAATTATTTGTAGGCAGACTGTTGGTTCCTTCCCTCAGGCGGATGCACTCAGAATTTAAAGGAAACACCCATAAGTAGCCTACTTCTACGACATGCTTGTTAACGGGCAGTGTGTAAATCTCCCCCCCCCCCCCCCCCTTTCCACTTCCAACAATGAGACTCTTAAGTCTACATGGGGATTTTCTTTATGTATTCTTGATGTTTTCATTTTTGTTTGTTAGTGTATGATTGTCTGTCTGTCTGTCTGTCTGTCTGTCTGTCTGTCTGTATATCTGATATATATATATATATATATATATATATATATATATATATATATATATATATATATATATATATATATATATATATGTGTGTGTGTGTGTGTGTGTGAGTGTGTGTATATATATTTTAGGCATGTATGTATATATATATATATATATATATATATATATATATATATGTGTGTGTGTGTGTGTGTATGTGTGTGTGTGTGTTTATGTGTATGCGTGTATCCTGTCTGTCTGTATACTGTGTTTCTTTAACTTAACAGTCATTCAAATCAGAAAGAGGCTATCATCATTGTGAGCTACCCCATGAGTAGAAGCCAAATATGGAAGAAAGAATAAGTGGACAGATTTATAAAACGAAAATCATAAGAATACTTCTTTGTTCTTCTTTGCGTTCACCAGCTGTAACCTCTGGTGAAAAGTTCTGGTTGTTCCTCCACTTCTGGACTGCAGTCCTGTTCCAGAACATGCGTGTTGCGTGTGCATGTGTTTGACAGATCTGACACATTTGAGTGCAGACTGTTGGTTCCTTGCCTCTCAGGCAGATGTACCCCGACTTCGAAGGAAGCTCCCAACAAGGAGAGATTATTTCTCGTCAAAATACTGATATATAACACTCACAGGTACCATCATATATCATGACAAACGATGCAGTAGGTCTTTAGTTGTAGGGACAAATAATCGGTAACTCCACATAAACAGGTAGACTAGCCAACCTACAGAAACACAAACATGCAGATACAAAGTCATTCAGATTATAGGCAGACAAGTTGAAAAAACCTTATTTTCAAAATGTCACAATTTGGGCACGCAGGCCCGTCTTACACTTGTCTATGTACTTTTCGTTCAGTTTCATATCTTTCCGTCTCTAACTTGGACATTTTAACTACTCATCTTCCACACAGTAGTTGTATTTTATATATCAAGCATGTTATGTTTATTTATATCAAACTACATAGATACATACATACATACATACATACATACATACATACATACATACACATACATACATACATACATACATACATACATACATACATACATACACATACATACATACATACATACATACATACATACATACATACATACATACATACATACATACATACATACATACATACATACATACATACATACATACATACATACATACATACATACATACATACATACATACATACATACATACATACATACATACATACATACATACATACATACATACATACATACATACATACATACATACATACATACATACATACATACATACATACATACATACATACATACATACATACATACATACATACATACATACATACATACATACATACATACATACATACATACATACATACATACATACATACATACATACATACATACATACATACATACATACATACATACATACATACATACATACATACATACATACATACATACATACATACATACATACATACATACATACATACATACATACATACATACATACATACATACATACATACATACATACATACATACATACATACATACATACATACATACATACATACATACATACATACATACATACATACATACATACATACATACATACATACATACATACATACATACATACATACATACATACATACATACACATACATACATACATACATACATACATACATACATACATACATACATACATACATACATACATACATACATACATACATACATACATACATACATACATACATACATACATACATACATACATACATACATACATACATACATACATACATACATACATACATACATACATACATACATACATACATACATACATACATACATACATACATACATACATACATACATACATACATACATACATACATACATACATACATACATACATACATACATACATACATACATACATACATACATACATACATACATACATACATACATACATACATACATACATACATACATACATACATACATACATACATACATACATACATACATACATACATACATACATACATACATACATACATACATACATACATACATACATACATACATACATACATACATACATACATACATACATACATACATACATACATACATACATACATACATACATACATACACATACATACATACATACATACATACATACATACATACATACATACATACATACATACATACATACATACATACATACATACATACATACATACATACATACATACATACATACATACATACATACATACATACATACATACATACACATACATACATACATACATACATACATACATACATACATACATACATACATACATACATACATACATACATACATACATACATACATACATACATACATACATACATACATACATACATACATACATACATACATACATACATACATACATACATACATACATACATACATACATACATACATACATACATACATACATACATACATACATACATACATACATACATACATACATACATACATACATACATACATACATACATACATACATACATACATACATACATACATACATACATACATACATACATACATACATACATACATACACATACATACATACATACATACATACATACATACATACATACATACATACATACATACATACATACATACATACATACATACATACATACATACATACATACATACATACATACATACATACATACATACATACATACATACATACATACATACATACATACATAC
>CAJHNH020004323.1:590059-685059 GCA_905116865.2 Candidula unifasciata
CTGTTGACCATATCATCAACTGAGTGCCACTTGGTCTATTAAATAAGGTCTAGCCCTATATGCCAAATACTCTTGAAGGTGTGGACACGTGTCCTTGAATGTTGCATTGATGTCATCGAGACAAAAATATATGACCGCTGGAGCCCGTAGTAGCTTAGTTCCATCTTCATCTTCATCATCATCATTAGGCCTATGAAGAACATCAACGCCATCACGGCCCTCACGTAAGAAACACTCGGTCCATCGTCAGTTCCTCAACTTCAGGTACACTAAATTTACACATCCTTTCATCCTCTAAAAATAAACGAAAACCTGTCACGCCTATGGAGCATCCGGCGTATTATGTTAGAGACGTGACTCATTTTTTATACAGACCAGTCCGCAATCTATGTTGATGTGGTCAGTATCACTGATGCGGTGTTTATGCCTGGTCAAGTTCTGCAACCACGCAAATGTTCAGAAGTGGACTGTCAACCACAACTTTCCGCTTTCGGTTACATTATGTAAACGCAAATAATAATAATAATGGAGAATGGAGGTGGAGGCAGTCACTGTTACATTCCGCTGGTTTGAGAATCAGCTGTACACACATGCAGTGATTGTAACTGACGAATCACAGAGCAGGTTGAGAAAGGTGGAGACAGGCATGCTCCTTATTTCAGAGGTCCCGGTAGTTAACATCCTTTTAATATTCTCTCCGGGTAATGCCGGTGTGTTGGGAAATGAGCAGAAGTTAGACTGGTCGGTTCTGCACCACCTGGGGATAAACTGATGTAGGACAAGCTAGATGTTGGGAGGGCCCTCTGGAAGCAAGTGAACAGTGAGGAAGCACAAATAGATCATAAGGTTCTGAGGAGAATGGCGCTGCGAGGATTTACCAGGGGATCTGGCCGACTCTCAACACTCAACAGAAAGGCGAGACGGATGAACAATCAGACAGTTAGCGGTGCCATCCGAATTGGAACTCTTTGTTTGCTGCTGAAGATGGTGACGGAGTGTTTATGGGATTATCCTGAGTGCTATGGTGTTGATTCTTAATTAAGCATTCAACGTTCAAAATTAAAAATTTTATAACAATAATAAAAAAGACAGTTTTAAGTTTGGGGGTGACATCCCGAGTATGTTTTACTTGACATCTGACACCTTTCTCATCGTGACCTTTTGCAAGCTGAAATCATAAAGCAGCGTAGAAACGCAAATCTACAGATTGCCTGGAAACCAACAGTCAGGTGCCTTGTGGTCTCTTTCCTGTAACATATGCTTGTTTAGCCCATACTCTTGTTTAGCCCATACGCTTGTTTAGCCCATACGCTTGTTTAGCCCATTCGCTTGTTTAGCCCATACTCTTGTTTAGCCCATACGCTTGTTTAGCCCATACTCTTGTTTAGCCCATACGCTTGTTTAGCCCATACGCTTGTTTAGCCCATACGCTTGTTTAGCCCATACGCTTGTTTAGCCCATACGCTTGTTTAGCCCATTCGCTTGTTTAGCCCATACGCTTGTTTAGCCCATTCGCTTGTTTAGCCCATTCGCTTGTTTAGCCCATTCGCTTGTTTAGCCCATTCGCTTGTTTAGCCCATTCGCTTGTTTAGCCCATACGCTTGTTTAGCCCATACGCTTGTTTAGCCCATTCGCTTGTTTAGCCCATACGCTTGTTTAGCCCATTCGCTTGTTTAGCCCATTCGCTTGTTTAGCCCATTCGCTTGTTTAGCCCATTCGCTTGTTTAGCCCATTCGCTTGTTTAGCCCATTCGCTTGTTTAGCCGGACCTGACGAAAGCCGTCATTTTTTCACTGTCTTCTTGTTCTTGCTCTTCTTGTCAGTGTCTGTGTGTGTCAGTGTCTGTGTGTGTCAGTGTCTGTGTGTGTCAGTGTCTGTGTGTGTCAGTGTCTGTGTGTGTCAGTGTATGTGTGTGTGTGTGCGTGTGTCTGTGTAGGTGTGTGTGGGTCTGTGTATGTCTGTATGCTCTTTGTGTGTATGTACGTGTGGGTGTGTCTGTATGAGTCTGTGTGTGTGTGTTTATCTGTATATGTGTGTATGTGTGTGCTGACTGTATGATTCTGTGTGTATGTTGCCCGTGTGTATGTCGGCGTGTGCGTCTGTGTGTTTGTCTTAGTGTATTTCTCTTTGTGTATATGTTTCCATGGGTGTGTTTGTATGAGCCTTTGTGTTTACCTGTGTCTGTGATGTATGAATGTGTGTATGTATGAATGTGTTTGTTTGTATTAATGGATGTATGGATTTATTGGAGTGGTATGTGGGTGTGTATGTATGTGTGTGTAAGCTGGTGAGTAAGTTGGTGAGCGTGTGGGTGTACGCGCGTCTGTAGACGCATGCATTTTACTGCTCATTCTTTTGTGATGTTTCTTGATAGTCATAATATGCATATTATTATATGAACATAACATGCTTTAATGATAAAATACAACTGCTGTGTAAAAATTCAGTGTTCGGAAGGGCCGAATGTAAGAAGCGCTGGGTGTTAAATTTGTGACCCTTCGAAAATAAACTACGTTCATTCGTTTATTCGTTCGTTGTAGTTGTTGTTGTTGTTGTTGTTGTTGTTGTTATTATTCTTATTATTATTATTATTCTTTTTTTCTTTTTCTTCTTCTTCTTCTTTCTTTTTCTTCTTTCTTTTTCTTCTTCTTTTTCTTCTTCTTCTTCTTCTTTTTCTTCTTCTTTTTCTTCTTCTTCTTCTTTTTCTTCTTCTTCTTCTTTTTCTTCTTCTTCTTCTTCTTCTTCTTTTTCTTCTTCTTCTTCTTCTTCTTCTTCTTCTTCTTCTTCTTCTTCTTCTTCTTCTTCTTCTTCTTCTTCTTCTTCTTCTTCTTCTTCTTCTTCTCTTCTTCTTCTTCTTCTTCTTCTTCTTCTTCTTCTTCTTCTTCTTCTTCTTCTGCTTCTTCTTCTTCTTCTTCTTCTTCTTTTTCTTCTTCGTCTTCTTCTTCTTCTTCTTTGCCTGCCCTCTATCTCCCAGTGGATCATAGGTTCTCAGCCAACTCCCGACAAAACTTCTATCCTTTGCTATTGCTGTAGCTCACCCTGTGTTTGCTGTTTATGTTTAACTTCACTTTCCAACTTCCCTCTCCGTTTGCTTTTTTGGTCTGCCAATATTTCTATGTTCCTGTGGGTTCCAGTGCAAAGTCATTATATTTATATTGTTCTCAAGTTTTCACAACGCGTTTACTTTCCAAAACTAACGTCTTTTTTCACCTCGTGGGACACTGGAACCTTTAAGTGCTCTGTTTCACTTCTAACTCAAGCCTGAGTCTGAAGAATCACAGCGCAGTGCACGAACAACTCTGTTGCACTGGCGAGGATCCTGAAATACTCTGGGTAGATTTTTGACTCTAAATTGTGCCCGGGCAGCGCCGTTAGGCTACTCTTTTCGATTTCTAACTGCCAATGGACTTTTTACGTGCGCAACAATACAAACGGGCGTCAGATCTTATTACGCAGTGAGTAGGGGAAATTACTAGAAGTCCACGGGGAAAAATCCCAGCCTTTACGAGGCTTGAACCCAGGACCTGCAGCACTTGAGGCGGACACTATACTCACTCAGAACCCCCCCCCCTTCTCCCCCCTCCCCCCTCCACGTTTTACAGTGAACCCTTTAAAACACAGAGACATCATTTTGTTTCAGAGAATCGAAACAATATCTCCCTGTTTTACACTACAGCTGTCTTGGCAAAACAGGAATTTAGGTTGACTGTTTTTGAATTTGTACTTCAGTTTTAAAGTATTCACTTATTTGCTTCATTTAAGTAACTGTTACTGTAGTATGCACCTGGCGAGATACAGCGAAATATGCCAGGCAAGAAATTGTTGTTTCTATTGTTTGTGTCTTTTTTGTTTAAACATAAAGTGTGTGCTGGCACGACAAACCAATGCCAACACAACATGCACAAGAAAAATATAGACACTGTTTTTCTACAACATTTGTGTTCGTCTCCTTTCTGCCATGCTTGTTTTCCCTCTGTTCAACCGCGTGTGTTTTACTCATAAACCGAGCACGCGTGGAGAGCAGGAAATCATATCAGCGGCCAACTAACGATATCGAAGCCTCGCCGAGACATCCAAATGTTGACTGCTCATCCAACAGTCTTCCCTACCGACCCAGTGTCTCTAATGGCGCATAGCTGGAAAACTACGGCCGTTAACTTAATGCGAACATTATCTAGTGAATTAATCTGGAAAGCGCAGGCGAAAATCATCCGGTCTAGGGAATAAATCACTGGAATTTGCCTGAGTTGGAAGGTTGAAGGTAACACGCCAGAACAGGTACCAGGTGTCAATCAGCGAAAGACTGCAAGGGGGAAAAAGGTTGCGGGGGGGGGGGGGGAGGGGCTTTGTAGGGATAAAAAAAAAAGGGGAGGCTTGGGGTATGTCAGAGAGGTGGTTTGTATAGAAATTAGAGTGGAAACCTTTGAATGTCAAAAGGTAATATCTTTACCGAGTAGGTTCCGGTCTTCATTTGGAGTGGGTGATTAGGGGGGGGGGGGGGGGGGGACGCATGGAATACACCCAGTGGCCCCAAAACATGCAAGTCGTAAAAGTCCACTGATTCGGGGCGTTTCCTTCAAAGTTGAGTGTATCAGCTGGGAAGTCGGGGAAATAACAGTCTGCACATAAATTAGATCTGTAAAACAACTGTGCATGCAACATTCATGTCCTGGAACAAGAACAAAGTCCAGATATGGACGAACAATCAGAACTTTCCGTTAGAGTTGAAAACCAATCAAACATTCAGTCAAGTGGCCGACAGGCTCTGTCTATTGTCTTTGTCGTGCAGTTTTTAAGACTGCTGTTCGTCTATCTCTTGACTGTTATTCTCCATTGTATACCTCTTACTCTCTTGCTTTCGACTTTTCCTTCCAGTATGGTTTTGAGAACAAGAAAAAAAAAATCAGTACTTTCCGCCGGAGTTTTCAACAAGAGTACGCTAACAACTTTAGCATAATTAGCGTATGAATAGTCATTTTCTGACAGGCGTGGCTGCTCCATTATCGACACAAAGTCGTCAACCCGTGCGATTTATGCAAATACCTTTAGCACTGTTCCGATAACCATCTCTGAACGTGCACGATTGAGCACCTGGTGTAAATGATTCTGGCCAGAATTAACATCACTATCATCTGCCCTATCAGTTGTCGAGAAGACAGGTTCTCAAACTGGCGGTACGTTAAAATCACCACCATCATCATCATGTTGCACCATGCCGAAGAGCATAGGCGTTTATTGTTTGCCAACTAAAAAGAAGAATTAATGATCAGGTTAATTGTTTATTTATGTTTATTCGACGGATCAACATCATGGCACACGGGTGTAACCCATAAGTGATCCATTCTACTTCTAACTCAAGTATGATTCTGAAGAATCTCAGCGCAGTGCACAAACTCCGTTGCTTTGGCGAGGATCCTGAAATACTTTAGGTAGATTTTTAACTCCAAATTATTCTCGGACAGCGCGTTAGGCTACTCTTTTCGATTTCCAACTGCCTAAGTTTTTTTTTTTTTTTTACGTGCTCAACAATACACACACGGGTACTGGACCTTACTACCCAGAGATCAGGAAAAAGTACTTGAAGTCCGCGTGAAAAAATCCAGAGCTTTCACCAGGCCTTGAACCCGGGACCTCCAGCACTCGAGACCATTCAGCCCCCTGATCAGGTTAACGACCTTAGTCAGTGTTATGCAATTACCTCTTTGCTGTTTTCTAGGATTTGCCATAAAACAGGGCTATTCGGCTGACTCTATGTGTGGGCCAACAAGTTAAAAACCGAGATCGTCATGGGATGGAGGCCCGACTGCCGGCGAAGTAAGACCACTGTTTTGACAATGACCAGTAGGTCACGTGCGGTCCAGATTCCGCCCACAGTTGAATTCCCCTGTCATAGGAGCTCTGGCGAAATTATAAGGGAAAAGCAAAGAGACAGCATAATAAATATATTGTAAACAGGAAATAAAAAAGTACTTACTATGGTAAGAAAGGAGCCCGAAATCATATATGTCGCGGCTTGATGTAAATGGACAAGTGGCTGTCGGGTAAGTAGCACAGTCAAAGTACCTGTTTCCCATACAGTCAAAGAACTTTTATGGCGGTTTAGGTAAGTATCACATATTTTATACAATTATGTCGTTTACACTTATTGTGTTTTGTGCGTATACCTAATACTGTCCATGTACTCATTTAAGATTTCGTGAATTGTGCTTTCTTTTTTTTTTTTGTATTCCTTTTTTTTCTAAACGAAGGCTAATCACCGCAACGTCTTCGGCATAATTGGTTTTGTAAAGCTGATACACTGTATGTTTTTGGCACCCTTTCTATTTCTTCTCTTTCCCATATGTTTATGTATTTTGTACACATTTATAATAATAATCCCCACGTGTGGGTTCCGGGGCCCCATTGTGGGGAAAACAAGAATAGACCCACTGCCTTCCCAAAAGCATGTCGTAAGAGTCGACTAATTGGGGAGCTTTCTTGAGAGGCAAGGAACCACCAGTCTGTATTCAAGAGAATGAGATTTGTATAACTGATGCACACGCAACACTCAGGTTCTTGAGCAATACTGCAGTTCAGTAGTGGACGAGCAACCAGAACTTTCCGCCAGAGTGTACAGCTGATGAACGCGAAGAAGAAGAGGATAATAATAATAAAAATTCGGAGTGCATCTGTGAGAGCGTTGAGGAACCTGCAGTATATCTACAGTTGAGCCGAATCTGTAAAACAATTATTCACGCAAAACTCCCGCGCGGGACAACACCAAAGTTTAGAAGTGGCAGAACAACCAGAACTTTCCGCTGGAGTTCATAGCCAGTGAAAATAAGAAAAAAAAAGAATATATCAAGACATAAGTGCAAGCACACAAGAACGAATTTAAAGAAATCACAATTAGGCGCGCTTGTTCAACCGCTGCAGGCCAGTGTTGCCACTTTTCTTTTACAAAAAACATCCAAAACTATCTAAAATCATCTAAATTTGCGTGGAAAACATTTAGAAAAAACATCCAAATGGAAAGAGTCACAAATTACATAGCAATTGATATGACTTACCCTATAGAATCGTGTCCTCGTCTTTACTGAAGTCTACCTTACAAGATCCACAGGATAAACTTAGCTTGGATAATGAAGTTGAAGCTTCAGACCCAAAATGGCTCTGGTATGCTTCAGCTGTTCCAGTTTCATTTTATACTCAATCAGGGAGCTAATAGGGGGAACAGCCTTTTCCTACTCTTATCAGACCGATTTTTTTTTGTGTGTCAAGATAGCATTTAAAAAGTCCAATTTCATTCTGTTTCTTGGGTTACATTTGATAAATTCACTTCAAAAAAAACATATAGAAAAACATCTACCATCTAAACGTCAAAAACGCCATCTAAATGCAAGGAAAAACATCTAAATCTGGATGTAAAACATCAAAAGTGGCAACACTGCTGCAGACTCTGTTCTGTGCCCGGGCATATACACAACAATGCATGCAGGCCACAGAAATCTGATCCCAGAAAGGAAAGAACAAATGCAGGATTCTAGTCGCCCTCCATCCTCGGCAGAACTGGGCCATGTGTGGGCTGCTAGATTCAAAACCTGTTCTGTGCCTGGTCTACAAACGCAGAAATTGTTTGACACGCTGCGCTTCTGGCTTATTTTCTGTTACATAAAAGTTACACACAACACGAGCTTGGAATGCAGATAGAAATAAAATCTGTTATGTTTGTGAGCTGCTTTCTTTGTATGTGCGTCTCTGTGATTTAGAGGTTAGTGAGGTTGTTTCACAGTGCTCATATCCACCCCCATCCCCCTCAGATGTGGTGTGTGTGGAAAGTGTGGTGGGCAGTTTTCCTAAGCTCCCAGGTTCGGAGTCTACGCTTAGTACTCTTCGTTCTCTCTGTCTATGGTTTTTTAGTCGAACAAACCAACGAATGGACATATTTTATTTCCGAAGAGTTAAGAATTAGGCAAGTATGTCTGTCTAACATTCCCGCTTCTAATCTCCCTCCTTTTGTGCATAATTTCATGTGTATATCTGTTAACAAGTAGCAGTAAACATTGTTAACAAATGCTAAATACTGAATACAAGCACTGGAATGTGTCAAAATTTTCTACATTTTTAATCACAGTGAATCATAGTCATTAAAACCTTGGGAAATATATGCTATGTTTGAAATACGTGTATCTTTAATAAAGCATATCATCTACGCTCAGATAATATTCCAACAGCTTCTGTAAAGGGGCTAGCGGCAAATGTGATTTGTTGTGGAAGACGGTTCCACAGTTAAGCTTCGGAGTACGCTTAACTTGTTTCGTATAGTTCTATCCTAGGTTAAAACATGTGTAAAAAGTATAGGCGTTTGCTATGCCTTTCATTAAATTTAAATAACCGCAAATAGTAACCTGGAGTCTTTTGGAAAAGTATTTTGAAAATAAGTTTAGCCTTCCTGAAAAGCATTCACAGAGGGGTAGTGGCGCAAAACCTTTAGTTTTGGAACTGTCTACCCAATGATCATTGCTTATTAAGCGTATGGTGCATTTTTGAAGTGATGTAAGCCGTTTGATTATTATATTTGAACAGCCATCCCATACTGTAGAGCGATAGTCTGTATGTGTCTAAGTGTGAGAAGTATGGAGCATACATCTATATTTTCATCAGGAGTTTTTCTGCCCTTGCATTTATAAATAACTAAGAGACAATGTATTGATTGGCACTTATAAAAAGAAAATTATAGAAGAATTTTATTTATTCTGCCTTGGCAAGCTGCTATACTTATTCGCTGTTCGTTTCACAGGCACTTACATATAAGGATTGAATGATTCTCTATCAAAGATTAGACCTAATATTTTGTGCTCAGAAGTAGAGTTGAAGAGATCTCCTAAATTTAAACTGTGTTGTATTTGTCGGTCGTTATTAACACAGATCTTGTTTTATTATTGCTTGTTTGCATCTAACTAAATTATTCCATTCTTGCTGTAAAGACGACTCCGGTATATTACAAGTTGAGATTTGTACAAATTGTAAAGTCGTCTGCTTGTACAGTCGTCTGCCTAGAATACACTTTGGGAGTAAACTATGCTATGCCCTACAACTAATGAAAGTAGATCTCCATATACAACAATAAAAAAGAGACAAACACTGTTCCTAGGCCACATAATGAGAAGAGAGACACTGGAGAACATCGTGACAACTGGAAAGATCAGTGGGAAAAGGGATAGAGGCAGATTAAGGGAGATGATGCTGGATAGGCTGAAACGATGACATGGAGGGAAATCATCAAGAGAGCTGTGGAGACTCATGAACGCCTACGCCAGTTGGCAGGGCACATAATGATGATGCCCTACAACATCTGCTAACATCAAAGTCTCTGTCTCGGAACACCAAGATCAAAATGTATAAAACGCAGATAAGACCAGTTGTTTTATTTGCTTCGCCTTCGACGAATCTTTGGACCCCCAAGATGCGAACAATGGAATGGAAAGTGAGAAGCAACAACGAAATTCATAATCTGTTTAAATGCTGATAGGAAGTAGCCTTTCACAAGACACTGGTTGTAAATAATGGTCAACAACTCCTAAATAACTGGTTCAGCACTGCGATGGACTGCTGGTACCGTCTAAACCGGACACATTACTGTTTCAGAGAATATCGAGATATGTAAATACTTCTTTTAACTCACATGAAAAGTGTGTTCTGAGGAATATCTTCGGAACATTTATTCTCACAACATGAAATACGATATGATGATATACGATAAACGTCACAAAGATAATCTGGTATTTTGGCCTTTAAGCGTTCGATATTTGTTTCATATAAACCACTGAACTGACCATGTGTTATGTTAGTATATGCAATTAATACATCCTTGCTACATACATACAAGGGTGGTGGCGGGGGGGGGGGGGGGGAATTTTCCTAAGCTCCCAGGTTCGGCTTGCTACATACATCCAGTTTTAACATATGGATGTGAATCCTGGACAATCGGTAGGCAGGCCAAACAATTTTTAGAGGCCTCAGAGATGTGGTTTTACAGAAGAATGCTTAGAATACCTTGGACAGCCAAAAAGAGCAACCAAGAGGTTTTAAAAGAGGCGGGAGACCGAAGACAACTTATCACTGACATCAGAAGGAGACAGTCATCATTTTTCGGCCATGTTATGAGAAGAGGGAAAATAGAACATGTTGTGACCACTGGAAAGATCTGTGGAAGGAGGGATAGAGGAAGACAACGAGAGAAGATGCTTGACAGTCTTGTTGCATGGCATGGAGGTGTGTCGGCACACGAACTGATACATGCTGCAGGAGATCGCGGATTATGGAGAGGCATGATCGCCCACGCCAGTCGGCAAGGCACCTGATGATGATGATGATGATGATGATGTAATTAAGGGTTTTCGTTCTTCAGTGTGTTAATTGCCTTCATATATCTTTGCGTCTGCGTTTGTGGCTTAGGTGTCACGAACGCGCTCCGTTATACCGGAGTGCAGGGTTCGATACCAGCTGCGATCAGTTTGTCTTGCGATGTTTTCGAAAGTGGTACCGAGAGCTGACCGTCCAGAAAGCAATGGCAAACTACTAAAGGTAAAATTTGCCTAGTAAAACCATAATAGCCAAAAAATGCTGGAGTTGGTTCTGCAACGTCATGTAAAGGACACGCAACTAACTTTAACATTTATCTTTGCTGTTTGCTTTATCTGTTATTAACTCTATATTTTCCTTAACGTTCAGTTTTCCCGCTACGAATAGCATATCGAGCGGTAACACAGGCCCTGTTAGGTGACTACATCCTAATTTGTGTATCACATTGGGTCGGGAGTGCAGAGAGTGGCCAGCGGGTGCTACGGAGGATGAAGTCCAACAGTTGCTTCACGACGATTCACGCGCAGATGCTCTGATTATCCATACAGATTCAGATACAGGTGGTGAGAGGAAAAAGAAAGGCCTGGGGTTCGTAGCGAAAGCCAATGGAAAATCTTTAGTGCGAGACAGCCTAGCATACGACACCACAACGTCTAGCATGAGAATGTAGGTGGGGCTGTAACAAAATGCATACACATGTCGTAATTGTAACAGTCTCTGAAAGCATGCTGAGAAAAGTGAAGACATACATGGATGGTTCGAGCAGAGTGGCAAGCTTCACTGGAAAGGTCACACGCAATGAGCTTACTTTTAATCTTTTCTCCTGGTCTGGTAGTCTGGTCTGGTAGTAGTCTGGTAGTCTTAGTTTCAGCTTCAAAGTAAACGGGTCACCCCATCTTTGCTCCGCTCCTGTGCCAACGAAAAGCACACAGAATGTTTATCACAGTCCCTTGTGGAAATATTGACAGACTGCTGTCTCGGCATATCTAGCATACACTCGCATTAAAGCATACGGTAGCCATCCGAAGTGCTAACACAAACAGTCCAGCATTAGAAATCCAGTTCATCATTGATGATAGCAGAACTTGTCGCTAACAGATCAGCAGTTGCCCACGCGATCAATTTTAATCACATACAGGCACCGCCAACATTGCACGACAAGCATCGCGCCATTTTATGAATCTACAATTCACACCACCGCGTTGGTCATAGTCAAAAAAAAATTCTAAATGCAATCCGCAGCTCACAGTGTCACGCCATGCATTCAACTCAGAAGCTGGGCGACGAAACTATATCCTGTTTTCAAATGGAGCAAAAATGCATCGGCCACGGTCTAGGGAGAACCAAAAAATGTGCCTTTGCTTCGAACAGTGCCGCTGCCTAGCGTCCATTTTAACCAAAAC
This sequence comes from Candidula unifasciata, assembly GCA_905116865.2. Lineage (NCBI taxonomy): Eukaryota > Metazoa > Mollusca > Gastropoda > Stylommatophora > Geomitridae > Candidula > Candidula unifasciata. The sequence continues at coordinate 601,806 of CAJHNH020004323.1, forward strand.
CCTGGTTATGCCGGCGTGGTGGGTAATGAACAGGCAGACAGATTGGCTCGATCTGCACCACTGGGTGGTGAACTGATGCATGAAAGGGCAGATGTTGCCAAGGCTCTTTGAGAACAAGTAACGGAATCAGTAAAGAAACAAGATTGTTATGGCCTGGAGATTATGAGGCACCTGAGTGTAACCAGAGGGTTTGGCCGACTCGCTACACTCAGAGGAAAGGCGAGATGGACGTATAACCAGATAGTGACCGGTACCATCAGTACTGGAACTCTGCGCTGGTTGCTGAAGATGAGGACGGAGCACGCATGGGAATGCACCGAGTTCTGTGTTGTCAATTCTTGACCTAACTAACTAAATAACTAACTAACTGTCCTAATTTGTGTTTGCCCTGTCTCGCTCCGGCATGAGGCCCAAAAAAAAAAAACAGGGGCAGACGCTGACCAGCACGAAGATGGGCACAGGATGTGCACCTTGGGTATTGAAGACTCACCCATACTGGACGGACTACAGGTGATTCTTAGCCGTTTCGTGTTGCCCAGTATAGGGGTGCTATGTGTTTATACGACTGAACAGGTTTTCTGAAATTTGTTCCTGTCTGATTCTCATCCTTGAGATGTTTCTCATCGCTGAGATGGTTCTCATCCTTGAAATGTTTCTCATCCTTGAGATGTTTCTCATCGCTGAGATGGTTCTCATCCTTGAAATGTTTCTCATCGCTGAGATGGTTCTCATCCTTGAAATGTTTCTCATCCTTGAGATGTTTTTCATCGCTGAGATGGTTCTCATCCTTGAAATGTTTCTCATCGCTGAGATGGTTCTCATCCTTGAAATGTTTCTCATCGCTGAGATGGTTCTCATCCTTGAAATGTTTCTCATCCTTGAGATGTTTCTCGTCTTTGACATATTTCTTATCCTTGAGATGATTCTCATCCTTGAGATGGTTCACACCCTATAAGGTGTTTCTCATCCTTGAAATGATTCTTATCTTTGATGTGTTTTTCAACCTTAAGATGGGTCTCTTCCTTGAGATGTTTATCATCCTTGAGATGGGTCTCATTCTTGATCTGTTTCTCATTCTTGAGATGGGTCTCATCCTTGAGATGGGTCTCATCCTTGGGATGGGTCTCATCCTTGAGATGGGTCTCATTCTTGATCTGTTTCTCATTCTTGAGATGGGTCTCATCCTTGAGATGGGTCTCATCCTTGAGATGGGTCTCATCCTTGAGATGGGTCTCATTCTTGATCTGTTTCTCATTCTTGAGATGGGTCTCATCCTTGAGATGGGTTTCATCCTTGGGGTGTTTCTCATCCTTGAAATGACAATCCTACAGACTAAAACACTGAAGAGGAGGAAGGGATAAAGCTACAAACTAAAATGCACCAGGTTGTTAGCCAAACGTCGGACCCTCACGCAGAAGACCTGTGTTACATTCTTCGATTGTGTTGTGGATTTTTTTTTTCTTTCCTGTCTGGGTGGAGGGCAAAAATAAAATCCTGATTTGGTGATAACCGAGTTTTTTTAAGGCAAGTTGTGATCGCGTTCTGCAAAGGATCTGCTTAATCATGATGATGATCATCATCATCATAATGATCAACTCTGTCTGTCTGTCTGTCTGTCTGTCTGTCTGTCTGTCTGTCTGTCTGTCTCTCTCTCTCTCTCTGTGTCTGTGTGGGTTTTTGTCTGTGTGCGTCGGTGTGTGTGTTTGTATGGCTCTTTTTGTGCTGCTACGTGTGTGTGTATAGCTGTGTGTCTGTATGTGTTTGGGTTGTATGCGTGTGTGTTTTAGAGCGTGTGTATGAGTGTGTATGAGTGTGTATGAGTGTGTATGAGTGTGTATGAGTGTGTATGAGTGTGTATGTATGTATGTATGTATGTATGTATGTATGTATGTATGTATGTATGTATGTATGTATGTATGTATGTATGTATGTATGTATGTATGTATGTATGTATGTATGTATGTATGTATGTATGTATGTATGTATGTATGTATGTATGTATGTATGTATGTATGTATGTATGTATGTATGTATGTATGTATGTATGTATGTATGTATGTATGTATGTATGTATGTATGTATGTATGTATGTATGTATGTATGTATGTATGTATGTATGTATGTATGTATGTATGTATGTATGTATGTATGTATGTATGTATGTATGTATGTATGTATGTATGTATGTATGTATGTATGTATGTATGTATGTATGTATGTATGTATGTATGTATGTATGTATGTATGTATGTATGTATGTATGTATGTATGTATGTATGTATGTATGTATGTATGTATGTATGTATGTATGTATGTATGTATGTATGTATGTATGTATGTATGTATGTATGTATGTATGTATGTATGTATGTATGTATGTATGTATGTATGTATGTATGTATGTATGTATGTATGTATGTATGTATGTATGTATGTATGTATGTATGTATGTATGTATGTATGTATGTATGTATGTATGTATGTATGTATGTATGTATGTATGTATGTATGTATGTATGTATGTATGTATGTATGTATGTATGTATGTATGTATGTATGTATGTATGTATGTATGTATGTATGTATGTATGTATGTATGTATGTATGTATGTATGTATGTATGTATGTATGTATGTATGTATGTATGTATGTATGTATGTATGTATGTATGTATGTATGTATGTATGTATGTATGTATGTATGTATGTATGTATGTATGTATGTATGTATGTATGTATGTATGTATGTATGTATGTATGTATGTATGTATGTATGTATGTATGTATGTATGTATGTATGTATGTATGTATGTATGTATGTATGTATGTATGTATGTATGTATGTATGTATGTATGTATGTATGTATGTATGTATGTATGTATGTATGTATGTGTGTGTGTGTGTGTGTGTGTGTGTGTGTGTGTATGTATGTATGTATGTATGTTTGTATGTATATATGTATGTATTTTGTGTGTATGTATGTGTGTACTGGGTGCCTATGTGTTTGTGTGTAAGTGAGTGATTGGGTTTGTGTGTGTGTGGGTGTGTGTGTTCGCGCGCTAGCGTGCGTACATATTTTACCACCCATGCTTTTGTTTTTGACTTCATATCCATAATATGCATATTATTACATGAATATAACATGCTTCATTGATAAAATACAACTGCTGTGTGAAAGATGGAAGTTTGTAAGGGCCGAATGTGAGACAGGCCTACGTGCTTAATTTGTAACCCTTAAAAATAAATAAAGTTCGTTCGTTCTCTTATACTATCAACTTTCTGAGTGATACGTGGCGATTTAGTCTGAGGAGAAAGCCACAGGCAAGGGAATGCCCAATGTGCAGTAAGTTGACTGTGATAAGATAACCTAACATAACACGCGAGAAAACTACCTAACCTTAGCCATGGCAGAGGAACGCGGAAATCTATGCGTGTTTTGAGGTTTATGAACAGACATTTGTGGGATAACCGCTTACAAAGCTTCTCTATGTGTGCATCAACAGGCGAGCAAGGGAAGCGAACTCTTATCTATCGCATTTATCAATGTCAGAGCTCAAATAAAGCATCACTCTACTTATCTCCCCATTACCTGGTTAGATTTTATGACGCTGTTTATGAATAACTAGAAGCCATTTTTTTTTTTTTTTCAAGAAACCCTTTCATTCCTAGAATTGCTTCTAAAGCGGTAACAAATGTCATGATCTGAAAAGCTTAAAGAGTTAAATGTCTGGGGCAAGAAGGCGGTACCAAAATAATCTGGACAAGTTAGTTTAGACTAGCTTAGTGTCTTTATGTTACTTACAGTTTCTTACTGATTTGAGAATCGACATCATAGCACACCGGGCATACCCATAGATGCTCCGTCTTCCGCAGCAAATGTCTTTACGTGTAGATGCTAACTGTTCCCGTAGCACATCGATTATACAGTTTTCTTCCTCTCATACGTGGTATCATACTTGGTGTCTGTACATGTGACTGTATGTGTGTGTGTATGCATGTATAGGTGTGTGTGTATGGAATGTGTGTGTGCATGTATATTCATAAATGTATGTGTGTATGTTTTCTGTTTGTGCATTTATGTCTATGTATGTGTATGTGTTTTATGTTTGTGTGTGTATGTAGATGTGTGTGTATGTATTACATATGTCTGTATATGAGTGTGCATGTATGAGAACGTAGGAGTATGTATACGTGTGTGTGAGTGTGTACGATTGTGTACACATGATGTGTGTATACATTATTCTATAATTTATATGTCTTTATTATATCCATAACATGCATTATTGATAACAGGCATAGGTACTCTGAAAAATGAGTGCTTAGAAGGGCCGAATGTCAGACGGGCCTGCGTGCCCAATTTGTAACCCTTCGAAAATAAAGTTTTTTTCGTTCGTTTGTTCGTTCGCTCGTTCGTCCCTCGTTGTTAGATCCGCAACTAATTCCTCATTTACATTTTTTCGCATGTTATTTCATCCAGCCTCGTGTATTCCGACATCATTGTTTTATAAATGATCTTCATAATACTTCGTTTGTCTAGTACGAGTGTTTCATAGGATATTGCTTGTGTAGCCAGACAATCCATGTTATATTCCCTCGCACTCCTGCTTCTCCCGGACAGTATAGCTACGTGATTCTCGAGAATTGATTCAAAATAAATGAATGCAAATTATCTTGGGCTGCACGGGAGATACACCAATTAGAACAATGAGACATTTGCTTGAGCTGACATCTGTAAAGTCTAGACCAGGGCTATTCAACTAAGTTTACCGAGGGGCCAAAATTTGGAAAACGTGGATTGTCACGGGCCAGAGGGCTAACCCTTAACATAGAAAGATCATTAATACAATACAACAGGTAATGATCCACGGGCCACTTGCTAGGCCTCCGCGGGCCAGATTTGGCCGCGGGCCGCCAGTTGAATAACCCTGGTCTAGACGGTCACTGGCGCAACCCAAGGCATTTATGCCATTTACCAATGATGAAAGTCATCCTCTGTATGGTAACCTGAAAGATTTAAGAAGGGAGGGAGGAAGGTGATGATGGCGTTAGCTGAAGGTACCACTGAGACTGCTGCCTCGGGCGAGCAAATACACTGGAGGCAGGAATGGGTCGACACAAACACCCACAACAGCAGTTTCCATCAGGTCATTATCTCATTATCCACGTGTGGGTTCCGGCGCCCTATTGTGGGAGGGGGGGGAGAACAGACCCACTGCCTCCCTAACAAGCATGTCGTAAGAGTCAACTAGCTGGGAGCTTCCTTCGAAGTGGGAGTACGTCTGCCTATGAGACAAGGAACCAACAATCTGCATACAAATCAGTCAGATCTGTTAAAGGGATATGCAAGCAAAACTCCGGTTCTGAGTGAAGACCACAGTTCAGAAGTAACCGAACAACCAGAACTTTCCGCTGGAGTTAACAGCGTGTAAACGCAAAGAAGAGAAGAGGGAGACAATACAGTTGGCCAGTGATACAGGAGCTCCCAGTTGAATAGCCCCGGTCTAGCCGGTTGGCTCCTACATAGACAATACCATTCCTCCCGCGGTGTGGGTAGGAACAAACGGCAACTATGACAACACGCATGCGTCTAACCTTTGCCCTCCCGTGGCTGTCACGCTGTACAATACTTCGACTTAATCCCATACACCACAAAGGAAAGACAAGCAACAGGACGCGGAGAGGGAACGGCGCAGAAGGCGGGGGTGTGTATGAATGGGAAGAGAACAGAAAAGAAGGGAAGATGGCGTGGAGGTGCTACCACAAAGAGAGGACAGTGTTTGAGGCCAAAGGGGCAAGTTGTAATCGGGGCTGCCGACATTTTTCGGAACAGTACCACATCTTTTGGAAAGATTCTAAATTTTAAATTCAAAAACCGGTGAAATCTTTAATAAACACATTTTCAATTATAAGTCCCATAGATATCTCCGACTGATAACTTTGATCTCGTCAATGCATTTAATGTTAATGTTTTCAAAGCCGAGCGATTAAAAAAAAAAAAAAAAGTCTTAATATTGTTAGTGAGAGAAAACGAGGTGTTTATTTTTTAAACTTTTACGACCACGTTACGCCGGCTACGAGTTTTGGTAGGGGATCCCTAGGTTCTCCTAGAAAATATATAAAACCGAAAAAAAAATATATTAGCAAGCTTCACAATAGAACAAATACAAACAAAGCGTGAACCTAGTGGCTATGAAGCCTTCATCAGCACATACAAATCAACAATACCATACAAATACACTAAATCACTTAGCTGGTATCTCGAAGCAGCCGGGTCGATGGTTAGGTTTTCCTAGGCTTTTCTCTTGACAGCACCATATTTATTATGAGAATTAATCAAGTAACAGAAAGTTTATTGATCGGCACTCATAGAAAGAAGTAGAAAAATATAAGAACACACTCGACAACATAAAAATCCAAAGCTATAGTTACCGTGCCGGGAATTGAACCTGTCACCCCCAGACGGCGTCTGCGCCTCGCCATGGATACAAGTGCACTAAGAACATGGTCAACTAGGCACCCCCAAAAAGGTGTCTTATTGGCCATGTCTATCGAACAGCTTGAAATCCACAACTATGGAATACGGACAGAATTCATTTCAAACCATTGAAATTGCACCATAAGTTACATAAATTTAAATTAGCGAAGCATATGTGGAATACATATATACATACAAGCATGTTAAAGGAGGGTTGGGGTTAGGGCTAGTGTTGAATGAATAGCGTCTACCACTAACACTAACCACCTTATACTATAGGACGTTCTGGGAATTTTCCTACCAAATATCGCAGCTGGCGTGATGTGGTCACGTCAAATTTAAAAAACCCAAAACGAATACACATCAAAACATCGGGTGTCGTACCAATCGTAGTTTTACATGCCAAGGGTTGAAACAATTACCAATTTCGGCAGCCCTGGCTGTAATCCATACAATATGAGGGAGGGAAGAAGAGGGTAAGGATCTGACCTGTCTGGGGCGGAAGGTAGGAAAACAACAGAAGGCACAACGGGATCTCCGATTCCAGGCCGCCCTTTCCCTGCCCAAGCTACTCTGCTGACAGACAGAAGATTTATGGATGCAAGCTTCGGGGGGTCCCTAGATTTTAACTTGGAGGGCTGGGGCAGACTTAATGTGTTTGAAAGGGCAGTAACGGTTTTTATTTTACAGCGCTTCTCAAAATGTGTGTTCCTGGCCAGTATCTATCAGTGTTATTGTAAAGTAAGTTAAGAAGCTTTCTTTCACGTCAACAGGCGTATTTGGCATTTGGGCTAAACCTATATTTTATAGACCAGTCGGCGCTTGGTGGTTGATTTGGTCAGTATCGCGTCGACCGTCTTTACTTCCCATAACTGCACCTGGTACCCACTCAAAGCTGGGTCGACCTGGGAGCCAAGGTAATTTTTTATGAAAAAAAGCCGGGTTCCGTTAGATTCTGACACGATCTTCAGATCCCCAGGCAAGCGTCTAGCCGCTACACCACGACCAGGTCAGTATCTTTGGCTTAGAGGTTATTGGCGCAGTTTTATAATTCCTAATACCGGCATCTTAAGATGCAGGCAATTTTGTAAAAAAAAAAAAAAAAAAAAAAAAAAAAACTTCCCCCGCTTTAATTTTAACAGCGACATGACTCTCGTTCCGAAACACACACACACAAATAGTGGTGAAAGTTGCTTTTGTTGGTATCTTTCTGTTCTTCCGGGGGATACTGTTAGACTGTTTGTAAGGATGTGTGACAGTAACAGCTCACTAGAAAAAGTCTACTTCAGTTATAGCATGGGATTTTAGGATCGTTGCTGCCATTATATATATTTAGTGTCTTACTTCTCAGAGGCTGGGCTATCATCCTTTCACTAATCATCTCATTCTCTGTGATACTGATTTGGTCAGTATCGCGTCGACCGTCTTTACTTCCCATAACTGCACCTGGTACCCACTCAAAGCTGGGTCGACCTGGGAGCCAAGGTAATTTTTTATGAAAAAAAGCCGGGTTCCGTTAGATTCTGACACGATCTTCAGATCCCCAGGCAAGCGTCTAGCCGCTACACCACGACCAGGTCAGTATCTTTGGCTTAGAGGTTATTGGCGCAGTTTTATAATTCCTAATACCGGCATCTTAAGATGCAGGCGATTTTGTAAAAAAAAAAAAAAAAAAAACTTCCCTGCTTTAATTTTAACAGCGACATGACTCTTGTTCCGAAACACACACACACAAATAGTGGTGAAAGTTGCTTTTGTTGGTATCTTTCTGTTCTTCCGGGGGATACTGTTAGACTGTTTGTAAGGATGTGTGACAGTAACAGCTCACTAGAAAAAGTCTACTTCAGTTATAGCATGGGATTTTAGGATCGTTGCTGCCATTATATATATTTAGTGTCTTACTTCTCAGAGGCTGGGCTATCATCCTTTCACTAATCATCTCATTCTCATTCCTATCCTGATATTCTCCCTTTGAGCAACATTGTCCATGGCACTTTTTTCCCACGAGTCCATCTCATTCCCTGTATCATTCATGTTCCTCTTGCACGCATCACTATGTCGTAGTAGAGGTCGGCCTCGACATCTTCTACCCGTCTTTAATTCACCAGAGAGGATGTCCTTAGTGACTGTGCCATTCTCATGGTGAGTCAGCCACCTGAGCCTTCAGAGACCGAGCATTGAGAAACTGCTCTAACACCTGCTCTTCACAATGTTATGTTATCAATGCCATGTATTCTTCTTAGGCGCCGCACATGAAAGCTATCGAACCCTTTCTCCTGGTGCGAATAAACTGACCAAGTTTCACTGCCGTCACAAACCTGATAGGTAAGAGTTGTTCTTAGTATTAGGGATACATAATAGACCAGAATAACTTCATATAGCTACAATGATCAGGAATCAATGAAACACAAACTGGTGACTACAAAAGTACGGCTGTTAGGATCAAGAAAGAATTAAACACAAACCGGTGACTACTTGGGTACGGCTGTTAGGATCAAGAATGAATTAAACACAAACCGGTGACTACACAGGTACGGCTGTTAGGATCAAGAAAGAATTGAACACAAACCGGTGACTACACAGGTACGGTTGTTGGGATCAAGAAGGCATTATACACAAACCGGTGACTACACAGGTACGGCTGTTAGGATCAAGAATCAATTAAACATAAACTGGTGACTACACAGGGTACGGCTGTTAGGATCAATAATGAATTAAACACAAACTGGTGACAACATATATACTGCTGTAAGGATCAAGAATGAGTTAAACAAAAACCGGTGTCTACACAGGTACGGCTGTTAGGATTAAGAATGAATTAAACATAAAACGGTGACTACGTAGCTACAGCTGCTAGAATACAGGAATACACGAAAGAGTATATATAGCTACAACTGTTTGGATCATGGATACATAAAATACCAGACTTCAGCGAGCTGCGAATTGCTAGTGTCGGGTATATAGCTGTAAGTTCTATGCCTCCTAATAGCACAATACAACTCTCTCGTCTGGAAAGATGGAAACATCAACAAACCCTAACAGTTGTAGCTATAGGTAATTATGCTTGTGATTCATGTATCCCTGATCCTAACAAATGTAGTTCTATGTAGTCACTGGTTTGTGTTTCTTAATCTCTGATCCTAACAAATGTAGTTCTATGTAGTCACTGGTTTGTGTTTCTTAATCTCTGATCCTAACAAATGTAGTTCTATGTAGTCACTGGTTTGTGTTTCTTAATCTCCGATCCTAACAAATGTAGCTATATGTAGTCCCTGGTTTGTGTTTGTTAATCTCTGATCCTAACAAATGTAGTTTTTTGTAGTGACTGGTTTGTGTTTCTTAATCTCTGATCCTAACAAATGTAGCTATATGTGTTCATTGATTTGGGTTTTTTAAACCCCGATCCTAGCAGATATAGCACTATGTAGTCAGTGGTTTGTGTTTCCCTAATCCCTGATCCTAACATTTGTGGCTACATGTGGTCGCTGCTTTGTTTGCTCTAACCCGATCCTATAAGTGTTAGCTACACGTTGTCACTGGCTTACGTTTTGCGTAGCCCTGGTTTCAGTAGTCCTGGCTACACATAGCTACAGATTTCAGCAGTCTCTGCTGACATAGTGTCTGTGGGTCTGCCTGTAAATTTTTGTTTTTCTGCAACTCTTTTGTATTCGCGGTTTTTATCTCTGTTGTCTGCATTCTTTATAGGTACCATTTCAATTTCAGTCTTTTCACAACATATACAAAAGAAAAACACAAACCGTGTGAAGATTTAAACTACAAATTTGTATTGTTCAACTTTCGGACATCAATTGTAATGCATAGATCTACATGACAATGGTGACAATAATACTGACAACAAAAGTACTAAAGAAGATAAGCAGGGAGGGAGCTATGGGTTGTGTCCTGTATGTGTGAGGACACGTGGTGGGGATTTCAAGTGATGAAGAAGATAATGATGATGATGGTGATAATGATGACATGAAAGGTCACGAAGAGTATGCGCAATACGAGTAACAGAAAGTAGGGAGAGGGCAATAGTTTTGTGTAGTAAAAGTAGTGGTTGTTGCAGTGATGGAATGATGGTGAAATTACTAGTAGCAGCAGGAGCAGAAGTATATGTAGTTTTCCATTAGTAATAGTAGTGCAACAATAGAAGAGGTAATAATATTTGCAGCAGTAGCAGTAGTAGTGGCAATAATACTTGCAGCAGTGGTAGTGGTGGTAATATTAGTTGCCGTAGTAGCGGAACTAGTAGAAGTAGTAGTGATTATAGTAGTTGTAGTGGTAATGATGGCTGCAGTAGTAACAGCAGTAGCAGTGGTAATAACAGTTGCAGCAGCAGTAGTATTAGTAATGATAGTTGCAGTAGCAGTAGTAGGCAATAGTAGCTGGAGTAGCAGTAGTAGTGGTAGTGGTAATAATAGTTGCAGTAGCAGCAGCAGTAGTAGTGGTAATAATAGTAGAAATAGCAGTATCAGTAGTAAAAAGAGTATTAGTAGCAGTAGTGGTTGCGTTAATAGTTGCAGTAGCTGCAGTAGCAGCAGTAATAGTAGAAGTAGCAGCAGCAGCAGTAGTAGAAGTAGTAGTAGCAGCTGTAGTAGAAGTAGCAGCAGTAGTAGAAGTAGCAGCAGCAGCAGTAGTAGAAGTAGTAGTAGCAGCTGTAGTAGTAGTAGCAGCAGTAGTAGAAGTAGCAGCAGCAGTCGACTAATAGTAGCAGTTGTGGCAGCAGAAAAGAAATATAAGATCAAACTAAGACCTAAGGGCAAAACAAAGCAAACTAGCATTAGTAGAACAAAGTAGAAATGCTAAGAAACAAACGCATAATCACGTATGCTGTCAGTTGTAGAGTACAGTAATGAACATTGCATCAGTTATAACAATCGTAACAAGTCATTGTTGTTCACGGAAATATTCGTAAACTGCTTTTTTATCAAAGACCAACAAAGTGAACATTATGATGTACTTTTGACAAGTAATAAAACTATTAACAACTGCGTTTATTACCCACACGTACTACGTTTTAGGGCGATATGGGACAAAGCCATACTGGAGGAAACGGTCGAGGGCAAGAAAGCATGAGGTAGACACCGATACAAGTGGGAGGACAACATCACAGAAGATGGGCGAACAGCAGTCTTTACAACCAACATTCATTGTGGATACGTCTGTTGACTGACTGATTGACAGGACAACGGGGACTTGAGCCTGAAGATTTAGGGCCTTGTGAGGTTGTATCAGATATCACGACAGCAAAGAGTAGAACCGGTCAGCTTCCCATTATCACAATCACTAGCGAGGAATAAGCGTTGCGGATAGAAAGCTTCATCAGCACACGTCATGAAAAGACAATGTTACCATTGCAAAAAACAATATATAGAATCACTTTACTGAGGTAGAAAACGGTAATTCGAAAAAAAATAAATACAGCACAGACCAGTTAGAATAGCGAAACCAACATAAGGCAGATGAAATAATTTAACTGCAGTGAAAGTATCACATTATAAAGATGATTCCATTTATGATATCCAAGGATAGAAGGGAATGGAGGAACAGTTTTCTAGCTCTATGTGACATTAATTGCACAACATGATGAATATCATAATGATGATGATGATGATGATGATGATGCTGATGATGATGATGATGATGATGATGATTACAGGCAAGATACTGAGTTACACGAGACGGCTCCAATGGGAGATTAGGAGCACGAGAAGGAAACGACATCGATCCATGGAGAATTAACTGGACATCAATGAGTTATTTGTAACTTTAACCATATTAGGATTATGGCATACAAGGACACTTGCTAGATAAGATCATAGCCATGTAAGACACTTCCCAAAGCGCACAGAGAACACAAGAGGGAATATCTCATATGTTTACAATTATCACAAAGGTGGAGTAAGGAGGTGTGCTATCTCCGCTCTTATTTACTTCACATATAGACAAAATATCAAAAGAAGCCAGCTTTAAAGCAGTTGACGCAGAAAATACAGAAAAAGAAGAGTTTTGCTTTCAGGATAAAGAATTAGATCCACACACAATAAAAGAGCTACTAGTTGCAGACGATCAGTGCCTGTTCTACAACGGAGGGTGTAGACTACAAGATCATTTGAGCAGGCTAAGTTCAACATGCTGAAGATCTATCATAAAAATAAATACTACTAAAATTGAAGTAATGCAGAATTCCTAGTCAGCTAATATCGTGTTGAATGGTACTTGTCTAAAGCACGTTAAAAAATTTATAAATATCTAGGAAGTATATTCTCGGAGGACGGAAGAATATATCGGGAAATAGAAATAAGATGTCAGTGAGTCAGTGCACTTGTATACCAACTATCACCGTTATTAAGACATTCAAACAATAGTGTGAGCGCCATGAAAGAGATTATTAACAGCATATTCATAGCAACACTGTGCTGCAAGTGCCAGGCTTGGACACTATCAAAGGCTAACCTGCGTACAATTAACGCCTGTGAAATGAGACGTCTGAAGGAAGCCGCCAACTTAAAAATCCGAGAGAACGTTAAAAATAATATCAGAAAGACTGTAGGAACAACTACATGCAGCAAATTCATTGAGAAACATAAGATCAAATGGTTTGGTCATATAGTAAGAATGCAGCCAGAACGATTACTACAGCTGGTGCTACACGTGAACAGATCTGAAGTAAAAGCAAGAGGTCGCCCTAGGAGAAAATAGATTGATGACATTAAAGAGCTTCTACATCGACACAGAATAACAATAGCCACTGATGCCCAACAAGCAATGGATCGCAAACGGTTCCTCCTCACGCACCTTAACGGCAGAAGTAGAAATTGGTAGTGATTTATGACGATGAACCATCTGTAACTTATTTAATGACACTGGTAATAAAAACGGCGATGTATACATTAAATATCTAGCCACTGAGTAAACTAGATAGTACATTTATTCTAACACTAATAACTTTGGATAGCTGCATACAAGAACATCAATGATGAAGGACTATTGCAACTGATGGCGGACTGAACAACATCAATCATGAAGACTATTGAAAGTGGTAATGGACTAAAGACCACCAGTCATGAAGGACTATTGCAAGTGGTGGTGGATTGATGAACATCAATCATGAAGGACTATTGCAAGTGGTGGTGGGTTGATGAACATCAGTCATGAAGGACTATTGCAAGTGGTGGTGGACTGATGAACATCAGTCATGAAGGACTATTGCAAGTGGTGGTGGATTGATGAACATCAATCATGAAGGACTATTGCAAGTGGTGGTGGATTGATGAACATCAGTCATGAAGGACTATTGCAAGTGGTGGTGGATTGATGAACATCAATCATGAAGGACTATTGCAAGTGGTGGTGGATTGATGAACATCAGTCATGAAGGACTATTGCAAGTGGTGGTGGATTGATGAACATCAGTCATGAAGGACTATTGCAAGTGGTGGTGGATTGATGAACATCAGTCATGAAGGACTATTGCAAGTGGTGGTGGATTGATGAACATCAGTCATGAAGGACTATTGCAAGTGGTGGTGGACTGATGAACATCAATCATAAATGACAATAAGTGCAAGTGGTGATGCTGATACTTGTGATGATGATCATGATTAACATGATGTCGATGATGATGATGATGAATCAGCAAACTATCTGGCCAGCCATCAACTACATAACACATTTATGCAAACATTTATTGCCTTCCAACTGAAGGCTAAAGCCTCAACGATTCATGTTAATTCTGATAGCAAACGACAATAATGATGATGCTGATGATGATGACAATGGTCTTCTTCTTCTTCTTCTTCTTCTTCTTCTTCTTCTTCTTCTTCTTCTTCTTCTTCTTCTTCTTCTTCTTCTTCTTCTTCTTCATCTTCTCCTACGTTTACCTTTAAACTGTCAGATGACACATTGAATTTAGATTTAAGGCTAAGCTGCGATATCTGCGCTTTTCGGCACAACACATCGGACTTGAGCAAACCCCTTAATAGTCGCCACTTACGACATGCTTTTCCCTAAATACTGCCCCGGAACTCATTCAGGGAGGTAAATACTGTGTTAATGAGAGTTATAATATAGATGAGCTGAATATAAGCCAATACATAATAACATTATTGTAACAACGTCCCTCAATATACCTCTATGACGAAAGCGAACCCAATCTAACCATGACAGATGGATGTTCAGTAGTGATTAAGTCAAAGTAAAGTAACGGACCCTTTTCCACGCCTTTGGGTGTACTGGGCATATAGGGCTCGACCTTTATGGAACAGGTGGTACTCGGACAAATCCCGAGTGGCGCCCAACACCGAGATATTCATGCTGAAGCTCTTCGTGTCTCTGGTTGTGTGTGTGTGTCACCAGCGGAATCAGGGTCTTGTGGACCAAGACCCAATAGATTGATGATGTGGTCAACAACAGGTCGTCAGTAGTAAATGGTGAATAGCAAATGATGATGTAGCTGATTAGTATGGTGATGATGATGATCATGACAAGGATGGTGATGATGACGATGATGATAATGGTAATGGTTGATAATTCACTAAATATCTGCAGATACATAATATAATTAATCTAACACGGTCCTGAATGTATCTCCATCAGGAAAGCAGACCCGCAAATAATCCACTTTGTCTACTTGTTGAATAGTTTTCATCGGCAAACGGGTCGTCCGTTGGCTGGTGGGTAGACGACTTCGTCACCAGTTGAAACAGTATCTGAGTCTATCTCCTAAAATGGCATCCTACTGCAAAAGTCCTTACCAGGAAGGACTACTTGTTGGCGACCAATGCTACGCCGTTTTATATGGCGCTAAAAAACTAGTCACAATAATAACCTAAAGCTCCCCCTTCAGGTCTTTTGTCGTGCGGTGCAGAGATCATGGGTAAAAAAAACATACAACGGCACATAAATTGAGTATATATTTATTTCATGAATTCTGACATCTCATATCCTCCATGAAGAGTGCAGCGTCAGCTGCTACGTGCTTCTGTTAGTAACTTGATAATTCGTCTCTCAGCAGTTGATTCACAACAATTCACGCCCAGGTGATCTGATTATTTATACCGACGGTTCGGTGTTGAGAGGAAAGAGAAGTGCCTAGGGGTTCGTAGCGAAAGCCAATGGAAAATCTTTAGTGCAAGACATCTAGCAAACGACATAACAACATCTAGCATGAGAATGGAGGTGGAGGCAGTAACTGCAGCTCTCCGGTGACTACAGAACAAGATGCATACACATGTCGTTATTGTAACAGACTCTGAAAGCGTGCTGAGAAAGATGAAGACAAGGAACTTCAAGCAGAGTGGCAAGCTTCACTGGGAAGGTCACGGGTAGTGAGCATACTTTGGATCTTTTCTCCAGGCAATGCCAGCGTAGTGGGTGGTGAACAAGCAGACAGATTGGCAGGATTTGCATCACTGGGTGGTGAATTGATACATGACAAGGCAGATGTGGTCAAGGCCCTTTGGGAACAAGCAACGGAAGTTGATTGTGACCGGTACCATCAGTACTGGAATTCTGTGCTGGCTGCTGAAGATTAGGACGGAGCACGCATGGGAATGCCCCGAGTGCTGTGATGTCAATTCTTGACTCAACTTCCTCAACTCAACTCGTCTCCCAACTTTATTTTGTTTGTTACTATCGAAATAACTAACTAGTTACTTCATTAGGTCGATGATATATTACTTAACTTGGCTCATTTGTTCAATGATCATGTATGTCGCTAAGGTCACTACCTCCATAATCCACGAAAAGATGATTGGATGATATTAAATACACTGTACGAATATATAACCGACAAGGAATGACAGTAACAAGTGAAACCATTCGGCCATTGGATATGGAAATGTTCGTCCCCATACAGCTCTTAGTAGCAAAAGTGGATGTCGATAAGAATGATGATTATTTCCACGACCGAGAACCTGGATAACACCACTGGTTATTTTATCTGTTATTGCACTGAACTGATTAGTTCTATGGTCACCTGTTTCACTGAATCCATTAGTCACTGAATCCATTAGTTCGGTGATCAGTTAGTTCGCTGAAAATATTAGTTACACGATCAGTACTCATACTGACTAAAGGAAAAATTACACAATCGTTTCACTGTTCATCTTTCTGTGTTTTGACTTATCGTTTCGTATCGATCTCGACGATGAAGGAATACTAGTTTTAATCGGCGCCTGTCGATAATGACGGACCGGCACACTGTACTCTATACTTTTTCTTTCCCTCTTGGGCCCAAACACTTTTTGATACTGGGTTCTCCAAGAGACCAACGTCTTGGTGGACCAGACCCAGATTCCGCTGGTGATGCCCACAACAAGGGACATGAAGAGCTTCAGCATGAATATCTCGGTGTTGGGCCCAGCTCGGGATTTGTCCGAGTACCAGCTGTCCCTGGAGACGTACTCATACAGCAAACAGCCGAGGACACAGGTTGCGGGCACCGTGTAGAGCACTGAGAATATGCCAATCCTAATCATCAGAGCCTCGATTTTGTCTTCCCTGCAGGTGGCTCCGATACTGCTGCTGCTGCTACTGCTCGGGGCTCTATCAGAAGATCTGGTGGATTTCTTCACGGATCGGGAAACGAATCCTGCGATAAGGAACGACGCTCCCAGAGTGAGGTAGATTAGTTGAGGGGCGATAACAAAGCCCATGAGCGTGGATGTGTCCTGATTGCCAACATAGCATATACCAGTGAGTTCGTCTGCGTCTACATCCCTCATCACTAGAATAACTATGGTTTGAATTGCCGGGATGGCCCAGGCAGCTAAATGATAATAACTACTATGAATTTGGATTGCCTCGTGGCTCCACTTGAGTCCAGCGGCTAAAAACCAAGTGAAAGTCAGTATGACCCACCAAAGGGAGCTCGCACTTCCGAAGAAGTACAGTAATAGGAATACAATAGCACAGTCTGTATTTTCCAAACCTTCTTGGATGAGAATGTTTTGACCGCTTTGGCTTTCCGTATCACAGGCGATATCATCTCGCCCAGCGATTAGCCGTACAATGTAGGCAATGCTGTAAATATTGCAGCACATGGCCAAGAGAACGATGGGTCGCTGGGGATAGCGAAATCGCTGTGAATCTATAATAAAAGTTAAAACTGTAAACATGGTGGACACGAAACATAGCCCAGCCCAAACCGCCATCCAGACGTTAGCAAAATACTTATTGTCCTCCGTGAAAATATCATTCTGGTCGCACAGCAAGGCACAACGCTCGGTTCTGTTGATGTATGTGTACTTCATGAAGTTCCGGTAGCCCAAATGCATACACGGTTTGGATAACTGTTTCGGCAAGTCAGGGTACTTAATTTCAGGGATCGGTGGCAGATGGATTCCGGGAACAAACGTTTGCGTTGAGGCCGTTGTTTGTTCTGTACGACCTGGACGCCGAACTGGTGGTACCGTATGCTTGTCCTGCTCGCCATCGGGGCCCTCCATACACATATGTTCATGATTGTTTTCCGTGGGAAACTTGGAACAGTTCAAGGCCCCAGGCCAGGGGTAGCCAAACTCGTGTAACACCGGTTTACATCGGTCTCTGACGCTTTCGCACAACGGCCTGCAAGGTCCAATAGACACCAAAACTTTCTCTGTACACATGGGGAGGTAAACGGAACATAGAAAGAACTTGAGGCGGCTGGAACAGTTGTACTGGATCAGAGGAGTGAATGTCTGCAGTTGTAGGATGGCGTCCTCTTGGTCGGGATGCCCTACCAGGTTGGGCATTCCTGTAACGTTGTAACCCAGACCTCTACACATGGTTGATCTGATCGGTTCGCATGATCTCACAGTTTCTGAGGCGAACACACCGTAGAACAAGCAGACAAAAGTTGATAAAGACAATCTCAAACTGCAGGCACATGTCCGCTGCCGCCTGGCTGGGAGATCACTTCTGTTGGTAGCTGCCATGTCTCGTCTGCTTGACAACTGTTACTGTTTAGTATGCGCTGGAGAAAATACCCGATTTTACACGTAATCTCTTTAGACGAAACGACACGAAAAGAATCACCCTGTCCGTAGTTCTTCGATAGTTAACTCAACCTATCAAGTCCCTGGTTCACCAAAAGTAAACTCAAAAAATCAAGTCCGTAGTTCACCCACAGATAACATATCGCAGCTCATCAATATTTAACGCACTAATTCTGGTTCTTCAATAGTTAACTCAATATACTATTTCTGTCCTTGTGTTAGCAGTCATCACACGCTGAGGTTGATACTGAAGATGGGATCCGTGCGCTTATGGACCTTTCTGATGTGCGATGATGATGATCAGTCTATTAACTGTAGTTAGTAATCTAGTTAACATCAAATTCGTGATTAACCGGTTGTTAACATAACATACCATGTCCGTTGTTCACCAATAATTAACACATCCTGCTCGCTGTGCACCAATAGTTAATTCTACACATCAAGTCCCTTGTTCACCGTTAGCTAACTCACCACATTATTCCCGTGGTTCAAGTTAACATATCCAGTCTGTAGTTCACCAAAAGTTAACATATCCAGTCTGTAGTTCACCAAAAGTTAACATATCCAGCCCGTAGTTCAACAACAGTGAACTTAACATAACAAGCACGGTGTTCACCAATAGTTAATGCAGTAAAATACCAACGCTGCAAGCAGAAACCAAGCTACCGGCAACACGGCCACAGAAAACAGCTGGGAAAACAATTCCCACTTGCTTATTCCTCAGCTGGCAATGTCTTTCGATACTGGACATTCCAGAAAGCATGTACGTGAAGGGAATTGTCTTTATACGTCAGTGCTGTAACAGACTGATATTACTAAGCACATTACTCCTGTTCTTATTAAAATTGTTGAAAGTAGTTCTCTTGATCCACGAAATCAAATGTGAACTTACATGGCCGGTGAAGATTGTGTGCCTTGCCTGCAGGCATCTAAATTGTCGGCTGCCAAGTCTGTTCTCCTGCTGTTAATTCTTCCAATCTTTGTCTGAGCAGAAAACACAATCTGTCAATTACATCCATTGTGTCCTTGCCTTAGATTACAGTGTAATAATTCCACTATCTGGATTCTAAGAAAAGATTTCAAGATACCAGCTGGAACCACTAGAAAATTTCAGTTAACCTACAAACACACTACACAGTAGAAAACCTGATTCTCCTTCTCCTGAAGTTTTTGTTAACTTTTTTCTCGTTGCAAACATTAAGTTTTACAGCTCTGCATAAAACAAACCTCGAGCGGAAAGAGAGATGTACAAAGTGAACAGACCTACTCGCTTTGTGCCGACGAGTAACCAGGCCGCCGTTGGTACTTCTTCCATATCCGTAGCTCCCCCTGTCTGCCAGGACAACGGAGAAGTTAGCGCGGGCCCAGACAGAGTTCACACGCTAGGCATTCATACCGCAGCGGGTTTTTTTTTCCTTCCCATTTTCCCTCCCAATGCGCGCTCCTCCCATCTGCTTCATTACCCGGTCTGTGAGAAAATGCATCAATCATTCTCGTTTGCTTGTCAATCAAAATATAATGACCGAGTCCCAAAGGATCTGAGATCGCGCGCGGGTAATAATCCGGCTATTCACAGTCGGGCATTTATTCTTCCTGCGATGTCCTTTTCAGGAGCCGTATACAACTGTAATCTGTAGGCGCGATACGGGTGACTGAGATAGGGGAAATAGCGGGCACTGTAGCGGTCTTGTGTCTTGGTTTTGTGTGTAATCTGGTAATCATAGTTTCAGCTTCATAGCAAACGGGTCACCCCATAGTTGCTCTGCTCCTGTGCCAAAGAAAAACACACGTAGCTCACAGTGTCACGCCATGCACTCAACTCTGAAGCTGGGCGACGAATCGATATCCTTCCAGTCGACAAATGGAGCAAAAATGCAACGACCACCGTCTGGAAAAAAAAGGTGCCCGTGCCTAGCGTCCATTTTGACCTGAAGCATTATATGAGGGTTAATAAACGGTCACCCCAGCAGTACCCTCATTATTAGCTGGGGAAGTGACTTAGGACATTACATCCACCAGCAGGCGTCGCTCCTACAACGACCTGCCTGCCTTCGCTAACGACTGTTCACCTAACAGCCATGCAGTTCTTTGGCACGAAGGAGACACCTTGAACTTGGGTTTCGGACTGCCGACTCCCTACAAGATGTTATGTTTTGTTATCACACTTGATATGTGTGTTTGTTTAGTGTTTGCGCCTCTGCTTTTTCTCAGCCAAAAACCACCCCTGCTACCTCCTACACCTAATTCTCCTCCTCCTTCTTCTTTGACTACTACTACTGCCACTACCACCACCACCAACACTACTACTACTACCACCACTACTGCTGCCACCAATACTACTACTGCAACCACTACTACTGCTAAAATTACTCTATCTTTACCTTTGATGCAACCATTTCCTGTTACATTTTTCTTTCCTGTTTGTGAGCTTTCTTATGATGGCATGCGCTTTTTTGTGTTATGTTTACTTTCCAGTTCCTCTATTTTTTTACATCTCTCTTGAAGCAACGTGTCTTTAGCAACTCTGCAGGTTACATATTTCTTTGTCTATTATTGCAGAGTCAGTAGCGTTTTTGATTTCTTTCTTTGGATCTTTTTTTTTTTTTTTTTTTGTCAAAATTTATTCAGTCATTCATGCTTGATCTTTTTTTTCTTTCTTTCGGTGGTGAGTTGGCATCCTAGTTTTAAAACATTCCCACATTGTACTCTGGATTTTCAAGGCGATATTGTTCAATGCTTTTAACTATTAACTTGTCATATGTATTTTTCACTTCCACCAGATACTGTTGACTTATATCTGGTTGCTTCAATGCTCATATGTCTATTTGAGATTCCGTTGATGATTTCTGAACAGAATTTTAAAGTCTTATGTGCATTTTTTTTTAAACGGGGTGTTGATGCGAGTTTACGTCGGCATCTGAATACAAGTCCGCCTATGTTTCCCCGTCAATGTTGCATATCTTATAGAACCTTCACTCATCCATCGTTGAATTAGTCTTTTAATGTATGGATTCTCTGTTCTATTGTAGTGCATTTGACCACAGGAAGCCTTCACTAAGTCCGCTGTATCATAAAACGGCTAACACCCAGAGGAGCAGCAGCAGCCAGTTTATCATCTTGCTCATTACCCCTCACACGTGCATCTCTAGAAAAGAAAATCCACGTCACACTCCTCATCTGAAACATATCAAGGGATGCAAGTCACTGCACGTGTTGGACGTTAGTTTCTGTTTGCCGGAGCGTGTTCTATAGGCCCTTTACAATTATAAGTCGAAGAAGAATTAGGAGGAGGACAAAAAAGGAGAGGAGGTGGAAAAGGAAGACTATGACGAGGATAAAATACTTATGAGGAAAATAAACGATAAATATAAGGGAAAACAAGGTACGGAAATTAGGATTTAAAGTGAAGAAAGACATACCAGAATGATAAGAAAATATAACAGGTTAAGGGTGGGAAGAAGAATAAAATAAATATAATAATCAGAACACATGGAAGTTTCAAACGAACTCTGTGCTAATCTACGTTATAAACGAATGTCCCTTTCAGGCAGGCAGCGATAAACTCCACAGCGAAAACGTACTGTGAATAGCCGCGCTTGGAAATAATCTTCACACCATCTTCATGAAAAGCTAATATTATACGGTTGAGCGGTCGCCATTGTTCACGTATCCTGTTCTGTAAGAGATCCCCCCCCCCCCCCAAATAAGTGTAAAGAGATTGCGTATGGCGACTAAGTATGTAGAATTGTAATTAAATTTTTAAAAAAATCACAATGTGTGTGCAAAGATTATTAAATGTGAAGTAACTTCAAAAGATGCTTAAAGATGTAATGATATCAAGGATAATATAGACATAAAAGTTTGAATAAGTAAAAGTAAATGACCCTTTTCAAGTCAGTGTTGCTGGGAAGGCTAACCCGGTCGATAAATGCCCACAAAAGTGTTGGCCGAAAGGCGTCACTATCGCAGCCTTGCTGTAAGCGGACACAACGCAGTTACATTATCGGCTAAACGCAGAAGAAGAAGAGATATAAAACCGAGCGAAAAGTATATCAACAAGCTACAAAATATAACGAACATAAACAAAACGTGAAGGTTGCGGCTATGGAGCCTTCATCAGCACATACAAAAATAAAACAGTTCCACACAAAAACACACAATCACTTAGCTTAGTATATCGAAGCAATTAAACGTATATTAAAAGTATATTTTAAAAAAACCTAATGGTAGACAATATAGACAAGTTTGAGCAGAAGATAAAGAAGTAGTCAGTGTTGTACTGGGCACACAATGATAATCTCACATATTTATCGACCAGTCAAGATTCAACGGGGGATCTGGTAAATGGTGAATACCACGCAGGTCACCTTGTCCAGTATTTTACCTGGTACCTATTTTTTTTTTTTTTTTGCTAGAGCCTCCGTGGTGTAGCGGCTAGACGCTCACCTGCAGATCCGAAAGGTATGGGTTCCGGTCCTCCGAAGACGAATTTTTGTTTTCTGAAAAACGTCCTTGGCTCCCACGTGGACCCGGGCTTAAATAGGTAAAGCCCTGGGAAGAAAAGGTGGCCTGCGTGGTGTTGACCACATCACCCTAACGAGTGCCGACTGGTCCTTTACCTTTGCCTATCCTTTACAGGACATTGTCCCCCGTGTGGGTTCCGGGGCCCCATTGTGGGGAAAACAAGAATAGACCCACTGCCTCCCCAAAAGCTTGTCATAAGAGTCGACTAATTGGGGAGCTTCCTTTGAAGTCGGAGTGTATCTGCCGGATATCTGCAAGGAACTAACAGTCTGTATTCAAGAGAATGAGATCTGTAAAACTGATGCACAGGCAACACTCAGGTTCTGGAGCAGGACTGCAGTTCAGTAGTGGACGAGCAACCAGAACTTTCCGCCAGAGTGTACAGCTGGTGAACGCGAAGAAGAAGAAGAAGAAGAAGAAGAAGAAGAAGAAGACACGACATTGCAGAACCAACCCTAGCATTTGTTGGCTGTTGTGATTATTTTTAAAGTCAAATTTGCGTCCAGTAGTTTCCAACAGCTTGCTGGACGGTCGGCTTCTCGATACTACTGTCGAAACCAGCGCAAGGCACAAAGCTTACAGCTTGGATCGAACCCGGCACCCCGGCATTATGAAGCGCGTTCGAATGGTCTAAGCCACAGACGCCGACCCATTACTTTACTTGCCTATTTTAGGCTAAGCCTGTACAATTTTGAAAAATAAATTATACTATGCATATTTGAACCCAGGATCTTCGGGTTGTATGCAAGCACGGCTCAATCCACTGCCACTACCGTGGCTTCCTCTAGACTTTCTGCCAAAATTGTCCATGCCTTGCTGACTGCTGACGTTCTGAAAAGTTTTTTGTTTTAAGTTAGGTTTTGCTGACGCAATTACCCATTTTTGGACCGGAGCTCAAAGGTTCCGTTGCCCAGCTACTAAGTGCTTGGTGTGCCACTGTGAGCTATGAATTTTATTATTTTACACAATTTAAAATAGAGGTTAGTCGATTACGTTCAGAATGGCGTGTACTTGTGAGGATGCAGTGGCTGATTTCGTGCCTGACTGCAGGCCAACAGCTGCTGTCATTCTGTGTAAGACTGTTCCTGTTGGAATATTTGACTGCTGCCTTATGCATTTACGCATTGCGTGTGCAAGCTTGACGATTCTGCTGGAATTGACAAGTTGTCCACTAGTTTTTAGAGGGTAGGTGAATGACTTTGTGCGTGGTTTCCACTGGCACTGGAAATGGGTGACCCGTCTGTATACATACATTTATTAATAAAGTAACAGAAAAATGTATTGATCGGCACTCATAGAAAGAAGTAGTAGGATGGAAGAACACACTAGACAACATAAAAATCGAAAGCTATATTTACCGTGCCGGGAATTGAACATGTCACCTCCAGACCGCGTGTGCGCCTCGCTATGGATTCAAGTGCACTAAGAACATGGTCAACTAGGCACCCCCAATAAAAGGTGTCCTACTGACCATGTCTATCGTACAGCACGAAATCCACAACTATGGAATACGGACAGAATTGATTTCTTACTTACTTACTTAGTCGCTCCTCTTCTACCTTGGGGTGTAGAGGTTTGCCAGAGAGATCGCCAGACGTCTCTATCAGCAGTTTTCTTTCTGGCTTTGTTCCATTCCAGTCCTCTGTCAGTTAGGGACTGTCGGATGTTGTCTTCCCAGCGCACCCTGGGTCGTCCGGGAGGTCTGGTTCCCTGGTTCTTAGCCTCCCATGCTTGCCATGGTGGCCGATTTTCTCCCATTTTGCATACATGTCCAAACCATCGTAACTGTGACTGATCTACTCGGGTTAGTAAGGGCTGGATATCAAGATCTTGACGTATTGTCTGATTGCGGACTTTGTCCCTTCTTGTCACTTGGACCACCTTTCTCAGGTATCTCATTTCCGAGGCCTGCAGCTGGCTTCTGTGAGCTGTTGACTCACACCCATAGGTCAGGACTGGTACATAGGTAGAGCGATAAACAGCCATTTTCGTCCTCTTGCCAATTTCTCTTCTGCTAAGAAACCCTCGGTTTATGGCCTGGAAGAGTCTCCCAGCAACTGCTTTTCGTGTAGCCAGCTCAGTCTTAATGCCTCCATTTTGGTCTAATACAACTCCAAGGTATTTGAACTGGTTAACCTGCTCCAACGCATACTGTCCCATCATGATCTGTTGTTTCTTCTCCTCTCTTGAGATCACCATGGTTTTAGTTTTGGAGACACTGATGGTCATCCCTTTTCCTTCCAGACAAGTAAGGCCACATCGTCTGCAAAAGCCAGCTCTGATATACAGATTGGTCTCATCTTCCAGTACCATACAGAGTACTTCTTTGTCTTCTCCTTACAGGTCTTGATGACATCATCCATCATAAGAATTAAGAGGTAAGGTGAGAGAATATCACCTCAGAATTGATTTCAAACCATTGAAATGGCACCATAGGTTACATAAATTTATATTAACGAAGCATATGTCGAATAACAAGCACAGCAACAATTTCTGAATGCAGTAGACCTTGATGCTTTGTCTAGAATACACATACATATATATATATATACAAACATGTATGTACACATGATATGCTAAATGACAAGTAACTATAATAATAATGTTTTTTGTGAGACCGTATTTTAAAAATGTGAAAACACACACAACATACTGGGCTTATGAGATATATTTATTTAACAACAATGTCTGACCGTAAAGTGTGAACCTGCACTATGAGCAACGCCGTTCTCTAGCTCACACGCAGTTTATCTAACGTGTTATGACTGAGAGAACGAGATGGAAAGGGTTACAGGGAATGGGAGGGACATACGTGTAAGGCGAAAAGAAATAGGGAGAGAGAGAGAGAGAGAGAGAGAGAGAGAGAGAGAGAGAGAGAGAGAGAGAGAAAGAGAGCAGGTAATAACTTACCAGGGGATATAACCAAGAGAGTAAAAATTATGTGAACATCTGTTAAAGAGTTAAATTTCTTAAACAAAGACGGAGAAACAGAAACAGACTGTCGAAACAGTAAAAGGGGAGTAACAAACTAAACACATTTATGTACAGCATTTGTTTAGTTACACCCCGTAGACTTGAAAAGCTGTTTATAATTGTACACAACACACACACCTACATGCACGCACGCGCACACACACACAAACGCACACACCACTCTCACACACACACACTCACACACACACAGTCACTCACACACGAGTTCGACCGCTCGCAGGCGCGCACGTCCGCTTGCACACACGCACACACACTTGCACACACACACACACACGCGCGCGCGCATGCACACACCATTACATCGTCGCGTGCATCACATCCCACATAAATGCAATACAGAACACTGAATAAAATTTGTACAAAAATCAAAAGTCCCAGAAAATACAGGTTAATTGATTATAATACACTACGTTGTTTTAAAGCCCCGCACAGGCTATGGTCGGGGCCCCAAATATAACCAAAATGTTGGATGGCGTTTCTGGTTATTCTCATCTAAATCGTGTTTAAATAATAAAAACAATGTACTGATTGGAACTTCTAGAAAGACGTAGAAAGATAGAAGGATCCGCTTGACATCATCTCCCGTGTGAGTTCCGGGGCCCCATTGTGGGAAAACAAGAATAGACCCACTGCCTCCCCAAAAGCATGTCGTAAGAGTCGACTAATTGGGGAGCTTCCTCTGAAGTCGGAGTACATCTGCAGGAGAGGCAAGGAACCAACAGTCTGTATTCAAGAGAATGAGATCTGTAAAACTGATGCACACGCAACACTCAGGTTCTGGAGCAGGACTGCAGTTCAGTAGTGGACGAGCAACCAGAACTTTCCGCCAGAGTGTACAGCTGGTGAACGCGAAGTAGAAGAAGAAGACTAGACATCTTAAAAATCAAAACGTAAAGTTACATGCCGGGAATCGAACCTGTTACCTTCAAACGGCGTGTGCGCCTCGCTTTGGAAAAAAAGTGTACTAAAAACACGACTGGTGTTATCTGCATCATCCTTACGGTCAAACAACGATCTTCTTGTAACCATTCTCTGACTTTTGCAATTAATTCTTTTTTAAGAACAGAAATTGGACTTCCAGGCCTAGCTGCATTAGTAATATCTTCTTCTTCTTCTTTGCGTTCACCAGCTGTACACTCTGGCGGAAAGTTCTGGTTGCTTGTCCACTACTGAACTGCAGTCCTGCTCCAGAACCTGAGTGTTGCGTGAGCATCAGTTTTACAGATCTCATTCTCTTGAATACAGACTGTTGGTTCCTTGCCTCTCCGGCAGATGCACTCCGACTTCAAAGGAAGCTCCCCAACTAGTCGACTCTTACGACATGCTTTTTGGGAAGCAGTGGTTCTATTCTTGTTTTCCCCTACAATGGGGCCCCGGAACCCACACGGGGGATTAGTAATATCATTTCCACACCACTTTTGAATCATGAATACCAACTGAAAATATGTGCACAAGATAAACAATTATCCCCATAAACTTGTCGCATCTATTTAACTGTCTCAATTGCACTTTTCTGAGTTTTAAACATAATTTAATGTTAGCTTTTTTTTCTTTTGCTCCATGCAGATTACGTAGCAATGCACCTCTGACTAGGTCAACAAAATGGCAGCTTGTTTGTTGTCTGCTTATCGGGTGGCGATGATAAGTTTCCAGATCATAGTTGAAGGCTGCTTCTTTGGGTTCCATGCTTTGCTTCATAGATGATATTTCTGTCTTGGCCATGATAAAATCAGTCTCACTACTTAATTGTCGGACCTTGTATAGAAATTACGTTTCAAATAGTTTTCAAATAAGAGTTCACATCTCGTCTTTTGCAGAAGATAGCTATATAGAGTGGCGAAGAAAATATTAGTGCAGCAAACCTTATCAGTGTAAGACGAAGGGTCAAAAATATGGCTACTGCAATAGGCTGTGTCACTCGTATTACTTGTGTTCTGACATTTGGCTAGTTGTCTAGGAGATGATGTGTGTACTGGATGATATTACTCACATTCTAAGATGACATAGCTGTTACAAGTCGACACCGTCTCCAAGATACAAGACTGTTTATTGACATTTAAACACTTACATCGAGTGTCCCGTCCATGTCCTAATCAACAGCTTTCACACAACACCTTGTTCAGACGCCAACACGCTGACTCCTCAAACATTCACCAACAAGAGTTCTGCGTCTTCAATTCCACATCGCCTCATAGATGTATCTGGTCATTGCATCAAGCTTCACACAGCTGACTTGGCTGGACTTTTTACTTCGATGGATGTTGTCGTCTGGTCTTCCTCTCGCAGTAATCAGTTTCACGTTCTCATTCTCACGATCACTCTCACGTCCTCTCGTTCTAACCGTCAACACATACTGTCTGATCAGACTGAGGTCTTATACCTAGTGTTCGTTCCACGTGGCAACATGTGGTCGTTTTTTTTTTTTTTGGTTCCATGTGGCGACCTGTGGTCGTTCTCCTTGGGTTTCCCGTGATAACACGTGGTCGTTCCCTACCTTGAAAACCTCGGTTAATCCGAGTATCTGGTTTCTCTCGGTATTATTGTTAACTTGGGGCTTTCCCCCCAACCTTCACAATCAGGGTGAAAATATCCCCCATTGCAGCTACTGAATAAAGGTGATGAGGAAATAACATTCACTGTGCTCTCCCTCTCAAATTAAAGAACACCACTGAGATAAAAATATATGTCTTCATAGATAAAGATATTATAAGACAGACACGGTGAGGTGAGAACCAGGAATTGAAAAAGATAAGAGATAAGGGAGAAAGAATTAAATCTTGTGAAACAATACAAACTGGCCAAGAATGCACGCTAAAGTGTCACAACTACAAACCAAAGACCCAAACTAGTAACCAAGGCGCAAATAAAACTAATTGGGCAAAACTATAAAGAATATTATATACAACATTAGTTTAAGGCTCGGTCGACCTGAAAGCTAGAGCAATTTTTTTTGTCCGGCTCAATTGGGATCTGAACCCATGGCCTTCCAATCCGCAGGCGAGAGTCTGCTACACCCCCTTGAGTGTGTGTGTGTGTGTGTATGTGTGTGTGTGCGCGCGCGCAAACATGCATACAGGAATTGTAATATGGGCTGCACCTGTGTGTGAGTGTGTGTGTGTAATTGTATATGCATGTCTAGATGTGTAGGTGTATGTGTGTGTATATACATATATATATATGTCTGTGTGTGTGTGTGGTGTATACCTGCCCTCTACCGACATCACCAGCTACTAGAGAACCGGTCCTAGCCATTGGGCTTGGCGCAATTACCACTTCTTAGCCAGCAAATTTGTTACAGATAAACCAGACCACAATTATAGCCGATTCTTCTGGCAGTAGGCTCAGCGTGGTCGATGTTTTCTTTTGTTTCCATAGATGGACTGACGAACAGTTTTGAGGGTAGCCCAGCATTACGTGGCTTCTCTGAACCGGCCTCAAATTGGGCACCACCTGTGACCTGGCAAACAAACAAACAAAGATTATCACTCAGCATTGAGACTGCAGTGTCCCAGGAAACTAACCGGGAAGGCTAACTCAGTCAAAAAAGGCCTGCAGCAGTCGGATGTGTCGGCCGAAAGTTGCAAATATCGCAGCCACACTGTAAACGAGCACAATAAAAGGGTCAGTCCTTCGGGCAGCATTCATAAAAGGGACCAATTGAACTGGCATACAATGAAGCCTTTGTATTTAAGGATACATATGGGATACTGATACACTGAGGTGCACACACACACACACACACACACATATATATATATATATATATATATATATATATATATATATATATATATATATATATATATATATATATATATATATATATATATATATATATATATATATATACATATAAACAGGATATAGGTGACTGACTCCTTGAGTATGAAAATACATGAGACGGGAGAGCTGGCGAGAGACCGAGTTTCTTTCAGGCAGACTGTGATGGGAGCGACCCATATATATATATATGAATAGTAATAGTACATGAATAGTACACTGAAGGTAAATAGAGTACATAAATATATGGGAGCACGGATAGAGTACAGGAATATATGGGAGCACTGATAAATAGAGTACATGAATATTAATTAGCTGTGATAAATAGAGTACATGAATATTTAATAGCTGTGATAAATAGAGTACATGAATATTTGATAACTGTGATGAATAGAGTTCGTGAATATATGCGAGCACGGATAAACAGAGTACAAGAATATATTAAAACACGATTAAGTGACATAAATATAAGCGAGCAGTGACAAATCGAGTGCGTGAATATACGAAAGTAGTGATAAATAGAGTATATGAATGTGTGGGTGCAGTTATAGATACAGTACGTGGATATATGGAAGCAGTTATAAATAGAGTATACGAATTTGTCGGAGCAGGTATAGATACAGTACGTGGGTATATGGGAGGAGGGATAAATAGAGTATACGAATTTGTGGGAGCAGGTATAGATACAGTATGTGAATATATAGTGGAGCAGGGATAAATAGGGTATACGAATTTGTGGGAGCAAGTATAGATACAGTATGTGAATATATGGGAGCAGGGATAAATAGAGTATATGAATATATGGGATTGATAGTAAATAGAGTATATGAATATTTGGGAACGGTTGTAAATAGAGTACGTGAGCATATATGTTATTGTGAATTTCAATGTTAGCTCAGATAGTGATGATAATGATAATGATAATGCTGCTAAGGGGCAAAAGGCAACAGTTAGCAGCTGCTTAAGAAAGAAAAGTACCATTAAAGATGAAAACAAAAATATGCTTTATGGCTTATTTTTAGAAAATACATACTCGGTAACGGCTTTTGCACAATATGTAACCCCGAACTTGCAGACATCAAATGCATGAAAAGAGTGGAAAGCACAAGTAAGACAGAACAGCTGTAAAACAATGTAATGAGTAACTGAGAGGGTGAAAAAAAGTTGGTACAGCAATAAACTAGGGAATGTAAAAGTTACTAGGTAAAAACAGTCAAAATATTATGGGGTATTCTTGCGATCTTAAGGAAATAATTTTCTTCAGTTTTTTCATATCCACGGGCTGGTAAAATAGAGGACACTGAATTTTAATTATGATCAAATATAATCTAAATGTGTGTGTGTGTGTGTGTGTGTGTGTGTGTGTGTGTGTGTGTGTGTGTGTGTGTGTGTGCGTACACATGTAAACACACATATATGTGTGTGTGTTTGTGTGTATACATACAAACACACACACACAAATATCTACATATATATGTAGAGTAAGTTCAAAAACGTTTTAACTATTTTTAATTACAAAAAATTTGCTACCACCCCTCCCCCCTCCTTGTTTTCTCCTCCCTCCTTCCGCCCCAAAATACGGCACTAAAGCATGTGATGCGTGAAAAATGTCCGTTTAATCATGGACAGGCCTCTGACATGCATCAATGAAGTCTATCGCAACTGACCGTCAGAGGTAGGGGGTAATCAAACGACATGTAGTGTTATGTGATGATGACGATGATGATGATGACGATGATGATGATGATGATGATGATGATGATGATGATGATGATGATGATGATGATGATGATCATGTACCGGCCACACGCTTCTTCTCCTCTATATTGTTCTGTCATTTTCTAAACTCTCGCCAGCTGCGAATGACACGAAAACTGAAAGTTGTAAATTTGTGACCACGGAATCAACAAATAAACACCTACATTTGTGCTGTTGTCAGCTAGTCAGTGCCACAGTGTCCCCTGTTTTGACGGGCCATGGATATCATCAATTCTCTTTACGCCTAGTGGCACATGAGGCTTCATTGAGGACTTTCCATGTTTTCCTGTCCTGTGCAATCTTCATTGCATTTTTCCATGTCAGAGATGATGCATTCAGGTCACTCTCAATCGTTCGTCTCCATGTTGTTTTTGGGCGCGCCTCCTTTCTCTTTCCCTCTGGTGTTAATGTGAGAGCTGTTTTGGCAGGTAAATCAGGATTCATTCCCATAACGTGGCCACGCTATTTCCATCTTCTCTTAGTTATCATCCTGTCTAGAGTTTCTTGGTTTGTGACTTGAAGTAGTTTAGTGTTTGAGATTGTATCTTGATAACTCTACGTAGACATGCGTGGTGGCAGATGGACAGCTTGTGTGCATCCTTTTTGTTCATTCTCTAGCATTCTGGTCCATAAAGAAGAACTGGCAAAATAATGATCTTGTAGAGTCGAAGTTTCGTTCCTATGCAGTAACTGTTGGATTTCCAGATTTGTCTCATCCTTCCAAAAGCAGCTCTAGCTTTGTTCAGACGTGACTGTATGTCTTCCTCTGTCCCTCCCAGTAGGGACACCACACTGCCAAGATATGTGAAATGTTCTACATTTTCAAGTGATTGGTTACTTATGGTCACTGGTTGTTGGTTTGGACTGTTTGTCATGATCTTAGTTTTCCTTGTATTTATTCTCAGTCCCACCATTTCTGCTGTGCTGTGTAGTCTGTTACTTTTTTCTTGTATATGTTCATGTGTATGTGATAGGAGGGCTATATCATCTGCAAAATCAAGGTCCTCAAGCATGGTGAATGGAGTCCATCGTATGACTCTCGATGTCTTGTCTACTGTGTTCTTTAGTATCCAAGAGCCATGGATATAGACATGTTGAAATACATTGTTTACAGGAGTTCACAAAAAGACGCCAACATTTTTCAGCTGTTTTGATTTTACTTATCAAATTTACATTTACTGCATCCCCTAAAAAATCGAAGCTAAAACTATTGTCAAAAACAGGTCAATGCCGTCTGCAGAAAAATCGCCTGCAACTTAGATAATATCAGGTGTTTAGGAACTATGAAACTACGTTCCTAATCCGTAAGCGACACAATGGTACAGAGACGGTATTTCAGACTGGAGCCACTATCTATGCCATTGCGGGCCGCATTCGGCCCTTGGGCCGCCATTTGAATAATATTCTAGATGCTGGCCTGGCTGGTCCAAAAACCGGTCAAATCCGCAACCAGGCAGACTCTTTTCAAAATGACGCTGGATCCCATGTCGACCCAGCGTAAAATATGTACCGGGGATTGTCCTGGGAATGGTAGGTGGACCTCGTGATGTTGAACACATCACCCACCTAGTGTCAATACATCTATACAATTCTGAATCTGGCATCATACGTCCAGCGGCATCTGTGGCTCTAGCGTTAGAGTCCGACTCGTAATTCCAGCGTTCCGCGATCGAAACCCACTGCATGGATTCTTATCATGGTATGGGGCGTCGCAGGTAGACCCAGTCTAAAAAGAATACCAGGTTGTATGTCCTGGGAAGTAAAGACGGCCGGCCTAATGCTGACCACATTACCCACCTAGTGCAGATTGGTCTATTAAAAATGTGGGTGCTCCTCTCATATGCCCAATGCGCCTAAAGGTGTAAACTTAACTTTTACTTACTTAATACGCCCTACGTAATATCATTCTTCGACATGACTATGAAGAACTATAAGATAAGTGACTCACTGACTGACTTTCTACCCCACCAGGATATCACACAAGCGACAAACACCCGATGTCACAAAGTGCCACCATGCGGATGAGGATCACCGTGGAGAGGTCCCAGAAACCGTGTTCAGACAATTGACCATATTGATGGCCTGCCTATATTGCGGCTTTAAATAACAAAAAATTACGTCCTTAAAAGGACGTAAAGAATAATAGTATATAAGATAAGTAACACAAAATGATTGAACTGTTCTTGTGTAATTACATGGATTGTCTACCCTAACTCATTACATAACAAGAGACTTTGTAAGGTGAAACATCGGATTTGTTCGAGGTGCAAAAGGGAAAAAGGCAGGGGTGCATTCTCTCACCATACCTATTCAATATGTATGCAGAAAATATAATGAGAAATGTCAAAAGTGACTACCTCTTGCTGGCTTCCCATACACTTTTGCTTTCAGTATGTTATTTTTTCCCCTCAAAGAATTATGGGCGTCTGTAGCTTAGGTTTAGCGAAAGCGCTTTGTAATTCCGAAGTCCCCTTTTCAATTTCAGCTGCGGGCGAAGTGGCAACAGAGTACTTTGCGTTAATTTTGATTTAAGCATCGACATCCGACCCTTTAAAAAGTAATGGTAAACTACAGAACGTAAAATGGCTAAGTGAATTTTAAAAAAATTACTATTTTTACAACACCCTTCTTCTTTTCCTTTGTTCCCCGGCTGTAAGCTCCTGCGGAAAGTCCTGGTTGTTCGTCCATTTGGAATTTGGCTTTGTGCCAGGGCCTGAGGTTTGCGTGTACATCCATTATACTGGCGCTTATTTGTGAGCAGGTGGTTGTTCCTTGCCACTTAGGCAGAACACTCACACTTCGAAGGAAGTCCCCAATCAGTCTACTCATACGACATGCTTGTTGAAGAGACAGTGGGTCTTTCCTTGCTGTCCCCACAATGGGGCCCCGGAACCCACACAGGGATACAACATCCTGTAAAGCAGGAATATTCAACTGGCAGCCCGCGGGCCAAAATCGGCCCGTTGAGACCTAGAAAAAAAAAGCTCACATATCATTGCAAATAGTGTTATATTAGTGATCTGTCTATGGTGGGACTCAGGTCTGTCACCATCTGCATTTTCTGTCAACATTTTGGCCCTGAGTAAACTTGCTGGTTTAGAC
Source organism: Candidula unifasciata (assembly GCA_905116865.2). NCBI lineage: Eukaryota > Metazoa > Mollusca > Gastropoda > Stylommatophora > Geomitridae > Candidula > Candidula unifasciata. The sequence continues at coordinate 636,423 of CAJHNH020004323.1, forward strand.
CTGGTATAAACAACTAGCAACTAACTTTAAAAATACCTGACCTCATTTACTACCCAGCAACCCCCCCCCCCCTCCCGCCCCCAATGTTTTATTTGTAACTCTTTGTATTATAAGGATTCTTACCTGTTTCAGAATCTGGGCAGTTTTCTAGAATAAAAAAGTGAAATTAGTCACCATAAAAGGTTGCCGGTACTCGCTAAAACGTTGCTGAAAAGAGATGATGCCTAAAAAATAGGTGTGGTATCGGGTACCATTGCTGACCACCAAAAAAAATCCCAGCATGTATGGATTTCGTATTTTGTCCCCACTCTTCACGTAGCTGCACAAATATAATAAAGACAAGCAAATTGTTTCTTTCATTGCTTTCGCCCTACAAATAGTATATTTTTTTAATTCACCAAGAGAACAGATTTACTGTTTTAAATAAGAACTGCCTTAGACAGAATATGTTATAATTACAAATGGTTTGAGTCTAAAAAAAAGGTTGACAGATAAAATATGTTACTTTACTTTTCTATTTTTAAACACAAATCTAGAAAGGACTAGGAAAAACATAAAGCATTTGTCAGCTTTACAGCTTTAATATAATCAACAAAAGGCATACTGGACCAAGGAAGTTGTAATGTACACCTTATGTTTTTTCTAGACTTTTCATAGTTTTATTACAGTCCCGTTTTTGCCATTCAACAAAAATCTACAACATTCAGGAAAACCCACACAGAACCTCTGAGAATCTTATCAGCGCCTCACATCTCAGCGCGGAAGTCTACATGGCGCCGTGCGCAGAGACACTGTGCGCATGTGCGCACGCCTGTGACACATGTCTATGCAAATCACCCGTGACAACAACTACGTCATCAGCGAGCGAGGGGAAGGAGGCGGCCCTGGTCCTACCATCTTCTACACACAGTTACCTTGTGAACCGTCATCCATCATGCACGGTCTCTTCGGATTTATTTCTTTGTGCATTCGCGATTCTTAAATCGGATATTTGTGGTGTTCTGGTGATAAGACTCGACCGTCGCCGCCGCGTAATTACAAATTACGTTGGTGTGAAGGAAAGGGCTGAATTTGGCAGTGCATCCTCGGCGAGGAGGGAGCGAGCAAGCCCAAGATGGATTCAGTTGACATACATCTGGATATAGACTCGAATTTCGAACCGCAAACTAGGGCACGGTCGAATACATGGCCGTTGAGGCCTTCTAGAGAATTAGAACCACATAACAGTCCTGTAGCCATCGACGAGTCGTCGAATGGTGCTGACCAGCAGGGCTGTGTGAAGGACCCGCTCGGGTTAACGGCAAAAAAGAGCGGTTCCCGTAGAAATGCGTGGGGGAATCTTTCTTATGCCGACCTCATTACGAAGGCGATTCAGAGCTCCCCGGAGAAACGCTTGACCCTGTCTCAGATTTATGACTGGATGGTGCAGAATGTTCCTTACTTCAAAGACAAAGGAGATAGCACTAGCTCCGCCGGATGGAAGGTTTGTTTAAGTTTTGTTGTCCTTGTGTAGTTTTTTGGACTTGAGCCAGTGTTGTGTGTGTGATCAGCCGGGTTTTTGATTCTCTCCCCTCCCCCTTTTTTTTTTGCGCACCGGCATTATTTTCCATCATCCCTTCTCACCTTCATCTTTTAGCACATGTGATAAATCACATAGTTACACTAATAATCATAAGTCAGTCAGGCCTTGACAAACACAGACAGTAATGGTGAGGAATAAATCGCCGATGGAAGCCGCTCTCTGGCCCTGGTTCCTGCTTGCATAATTTTTGGCCAAGCGCCAGGACTTGTCAGAGGTCGAATCCAGGTCATGGCTAACCTGTTGTAGGTTTGTCAGAGAAGTGGCCGGGACGTTGGTCGCTCCTTAATGGTTTATTTCTTCGTCTGTGCTAGGGCTATTGGGCTATTTAAGTGTCGATCACTGACCACGGCAATAAGGGAAGTTAGGAATTTGTAAGAACCTTCTGCGTTCTCCTCCTCCTCCTGCTATTAGCAGTCCTCTACGGCATTACCATCACCACTGTTTCCCAGTCGACTCCATGTATGATATGAAACTTAGTAGATCGGATCTTTAAGCTTTAACCAGCCATGTCACATGTCATGACTGGGTAGGTTTTTAAAATTAGGAATAGTTAAAAATCGTCTGCTTTCTTCTCTCTATAGACTACTACTACCTACTGACTAAATACTACCTCTGCTGATGCTACAACTTAACTATTACATCCTTTCGACTACCATGAGCATAGATAAGATCTTTAGCCAACTCACATCACGGATATATCATGATTGCTTGAATCTTGAGCTGAATTTGTCTACACGCTGAGGTATCTAGTGACATGCCATCCTTTCTTTGTCTTTTCTTACTACTTATGGGCTGCTACCCTTGTGCCATGATGTTGATTTGTTGTTTAAACCTAAACCTTTCTTGTGTTCTTTGGTAAATCCAAGTCTGACACTGGTAAATAAAAACTTAGAATAAATATTGTATCTAGTTTGAAAGAAAATGATTTTGGTAATAGTAAACCTAAAATGTGTTAAACTGGCTAGCAAACATGCTTACCATCTTGATGAACATTGGTTCAGATTCACATCTAGATCATTGCACACTTCCGGGTTGATCAAGTTACAACAGGTATAAGGAAGTGTTTTGCGAAGTTAGACTGTCATGATACTGACCACATGACAACTTAAGGGCTCATTCTGTAATAATGTGCTGCTTGTATGGCATGGACTTTCCAGTTTTCACTGCTTTTCTGCTTCTGGTCAACACCTGTTCACACCTTTATGTGGTCATCTAAGGAATAGGAGCACATTTGCATGAGAGGTGAGACACCAAAAGTCTGCACACTGTAAGCCAGATTTGTGGTGTGTTGTTACACACAACATTAAAGTCCTGGAATAAGACCAAAGTCCAGACATGGTTGACCAACTAGGACTTTGTGTGGGAGTTAACAGCTGGTAAACACCACAGAAGACAAACGGGTGCTTTTTTTTAGCCGACCACAAATGATGTCACGGGACAGTCCAATATTTTAGAGGGTGGTAAGAGCGGGTTTTTCGTGTTTTCTGTGCTTAAGCAGATTTGTTCCAATGCCAAGGTTTTCACACGCTACCTTGACTCTAACCAAAACTGTATGCTTAATCTACCACCCCCTGAAATATTTGTCCCTTGACCTATAGATTTTTCCTGTTTGTTGTCAGATAATAAGAAAGTACAGAAAAATGTTTTGAACTGTCTTAATTCTTTAAATTGTTATAACACTGTTAAGTTATCTGCATGTGACAAGCCTGTAGTACAAAGGTAATGTTGTGTCCTTGGAGATAGCAAGAAGATATATAGAACCTGCAGGGATAGGGGTATTTTTGTGTATACAAAACAGGAGAAAATTAAAGTATTGTAGCCCAGATAAAAGCAGGTAAATAGATGGAACACAAAGGAAATGAAGACAGGTAAACCTGGTGAACTTTGCTGAGGAAGGTAGCATGACCAAAGAAAACTGGTGATCAGAGCTATGTAAACAGGATTTCACCCTTTGTGTTAGCCATTTTTCTTTTCTTGTGCCCTTTATACCCCCAGTGGAGCATAGGCCCTCAACCAACTCACATCAAGTTGTCCTATCATTTTTTCATTGTCCTCCCTGTTTCTCTTAATGACACTGGACTCCAAGATGTGATGTCACACTCATATTCCTGCAGTAATGTAGATGAAGATGTAGATATTTTTAACTTCGCTTGCTCCCTTATCTATGTTTTATTGGGGGAGGGGGAATGGGGTCTGTCTTTTTTTGTTCTGTGCCCCAGTGAGTTCCATGTGCAGTTACATTCTGATAATATTGTTCTCAGGTTTTCTCAATGTGTGCCTTATATTCTTTTCTTCACCTTTTGATTCACTGAAGCTTGTTTATTTCTCTCTCAGAACTTAACATAAAGGATTATTTCACACCATTTCATTGCCTCTTTTTTGAGCAGGTACAAGTTGATGAATATTTAGTAATTCTTTTAGTTCTGCACGTTTCCTCTCCATACAGCAGTACTGATTTGACATCAGAAAAAATCTTTACTAAATTAAATATCTGTTTAGATTTATTTTGACCTCCACAAATTTTCTAGTGCTATGAAAACTCATCCTACCTTTTGTATTTTACTATATCTCTGTCAGTTCTCCCATCTATGTCTACATTACTGTAAGAATATGAGTGCGACATCACATCTTGGAGTCCAGTGTCAAGAGAAATCACATTACTATTTGCCTGGTTTATTCTCACTATATTTGTCTTTCTCTTATGGTTTTTTGGACCTAATTGTTGTGATCTCGCATCAAGTATATTAAATTTTTCTTGTCAGATTTTTGGAGTGGGACGAAAAAAAGTATCATGTGAAGTCCTGATCATCAAGTTGTTTTTTTACTGCTGAATTCTATTCCTAGTCCTAACAGTTGTGGTCTTCATATTCTAGTCAATTGTCAATAAAAATAGAAGAGTTGACAAGAGACATTCCTGTCACACATCTGTCTTTATTTCACATGTACCTGTTAGCTTTTTTGTGTCTTTATATGTTGCCTTTACTAAGTAAATAATTTTCTGCCAAATCTCATTTTTGGAAAGATGCCCTGTCAGTGAAATAAAAATATTTTTCATAATCTAAAAGTCCAGTCTAAAGTGGTGAATTCAGTTTGATCCTTTACTATATTATTATACCTGTTGTAACTATCTGGTCAATTCAGATCTTTTTGGTTGTAAACCTGCATTTTTATCCTCTTTTATTCTTTTATCTTTCCAAACTAGTCCTCTAATATTTATCAAAAAACTGATGGCTCTGTAATTCCTCTATAGGTTTCACACTCCTGCAGCTCACTTTTTTGTGTGTTACAGTTTCTCTCCAATCTGCTGGTATTACTTCAGTCTCCCAGTCTTTACTGGATCATTTATGTAGCAGTTCTGTTGATGTGTTTATATTGGCCTTTAAAACTGCTGCTGGACTGGGATAAATTCTGGACTCGCGGTCTCTCCTTTATTCTGAAGATTGATAGCTTTCATAATTTCCAATTAGATATTATCTCACAGTTGATATCTATTTCTATTTCTTAAGGCTGGATATCTGGAGAGATCTTATATGTTTACAAGTACTTCAAAACATTCATGCCATCTGTCTATTTGAACTTTTAGTGAGAATGTTTACTAAACTTTTTTTTTTATTGATTCAGTTAGTTCTTGAGGTTCTTAAAGGTCTCTGAGGTTTAAATTTGGTGCTAGTATCTCCGCTTCTTGTGCTAGGTCATCAAAATGTTTCCTTATATCTGTGTTTAGTCGCCTCCTAACTTATTAGTTTTTGTGTATTTTTCATGAGCTCTAGCTTTAGAAGCTTTTGTTTGGGTACCTTTTCACTATTTATTTTTTTTCAATCATTTTAAGGGTTTTGGTCTTTATCCGTTCCTAATTTTTGCATTCTCCTTTAGCAATGACTTTTACATTCAATCCATCTCAAATTCCTTTGTTTTGTTCCCAATAGACTTCATTGTTCCTATCTTCAGATAATTGCTGCAGCTACTGCTACTGATTTGAGACTGAAATTGAAAACTGTTCCTTAACTTACATTTTTTTTTTTTAGTCAGTTTTCTTTCGTATCATGTTTTTCTTATTGTTCCATTTATTCTACAAGTTGTTCCTGCAACATTTAAATTTAGACGAAGATTTTCTTCTTTGGTAGCTGTGAAATAGCCGATGAGTCACATCCTGCTTGCTGCTACAGGAAAGACGCAAGTTCTCAAAGTGTTTACTTAACTTTTGCTGACTGCTGGGGCATGTTTGGAAGTGTCTTGAATGCTGTGATGTTGGTTCTTCACCCCTGAATAACTATATTTTGTTGGCTAGTGTTTTACCTTAAACTTTGAACATTTATATTGCTAGAGCCAGTTTTCTGGTTAAGCGGTTTGCATCTGGCTCCAAAGGTTGTGGCTTCATTTAGACTTTGGCTTCTGGTTCATCAGCTTTTACTGAGATCTCTTGGGATAGGATCATCACTAGAGATCTGAAGTTTGTGCTTTATGTGATGCTGTGAGCAGGTTGCCAGCTGTTCGGCAGAGAAAGACATCATAGGGTACACATTAATTAATCTGATCCTCTCAGTTGTTAATTAAGATTATTGTAATGTTTGGTGGCATAATTAATGTGTGAAGTTTATGTTTTCTGTAAAGTTCAAAAATAGATTTTGATTTTCCTTGTGTCATGATTAATTTAATTTTAAATGTCACTTATTTTACTCATTGCAAAAAGATTTTGATTATGAATTCTAGTAATTGAAAAAAGATTGTTTTATCAATCCCCAGAATTCTATACGACACAATCTGTCACTGCACAGTCGTTTTATGCGTATACAAAATGAAGGTACGGGAAAAAGTTCTTGGTGGGTTCTTAACCCCGATGCTAAGCCAGGTAAAACTCCCCGAAGACGTGCAGGCAGTATGGAAACTAAGAGTTATGAAAAGAAGCGTGGGCGGATTCGCAAGAAGGTGGAGGCGCTGCGTGCAGCCATGGAGAACGGGGAAACGTTGTCACCAGGTGGCAGTGATGATATGTTGGATGTCTTGACTTTCGGAGACTTCAGACCCCGGGCTAGTTCTAATGCCAGCAGCACCGGCAGGCTGTCGCCGATACATGCCGTGACAGAGCCTGATCTTCATGAGAACCAGGTTCCTCCTATGTCACCGATTCCTTGGGAGACTGAGGGGAGCGGCTCTCCAACTATGTATTCTGGAGAATCCTACCATGAACTGGTGAAGTCTCTAGTTGTAGGCATGAAGTTGTCAAGTCAGGACAGTCTAAAAATGGAAGTCTCCAGCATTTCAGACCCATTCAGCTCTGGTGGTACTCCCAGGGACTACAGCAACCAGCCATCTCCTTACATGGATGCCAATCATTCATCTCCTGCCATTGAAAACCACTACTCCCACCTTCCTGCTCCGCCTCCCTACCCGAAACAGCAGCAACAGATGAATGGCCTTGAGTTTCACTCGACTAACTTCAGCAATCCAGTTCGCTTACAATGCAGTTCAAGTCCTGCTATCAATGGTTCCTCAGCGTTCCAACAGACAGATTTATTCACCGATGATTTCATAGTTATGAACATGAAACAGGAGGCAGAAGCACATTCACCGGTCTGCTTTATAAAACAGGAACCAGAGAATCATTCGCCTGTTTGCTTCATAAAACAGGAGCCAGAGAGCCACTTCCCAGTGTGTATGGCCACACCCAACAGCTTGTCTGTTAACACCCAGCAATTGAATTCTCCCGACAGATCTCAACAGGGAAGTCCCAATACAGGATCTTACTCCCGTCTCAGTCCTCAACAGTCAAGTCTTGTTAATGGACAGCTTACATTATCCTCACTTAATTGTCAAGTCTCTCCTCAGCAGAACCGGCATCTGGTGAAACAGGAGGCAATCAGTACAGTTTCACTACAACAGCAGCAGCAGCAGCAACAACAACAGGGGTTGCACCAGGTGAGCCATGATTCAATTCTGCGCGAGGCTCTCACCAGAGGTGTCCCAATTTTCCGGTCGCAGTCCAGTGCTAATACACCTTCACCTACCTTTTCGCCTCTGGGCAACCGCTCACCGCTGAGCCTAGTTCAAGCATTAGGCAACATGAGCAATGGCATGCATAACATTGGCCTGAGCATAAGCTCTAATGTCAGCCCGCACCACCAGTCTGCGACAGCGAGTCAGATGCATGGCCTGCTTAATGATGCTTTCTGCGACAATGTAGTCACTCTTGGCGGTATAGGTTCGGGGAGCAACAACAACAACAACCCTGGGATGCCTCTAGACATTGATGTGGATGTCATGGGCATGTCGGGGCTGGACTACGACATGGACCAGGTTATACAAGAACTAACAAGGGAAGACAATTTAGATTTTAATTTTGAAGCAGGGCCAGCAACTTCAGTTGGACAAAGTGTTGTACACTGACTTTGTGTGTGATCTTGCTGAATTCACTACTATAGGATGTATTCTATGGTCTTATTTTGTGTTTGTTTTTACTGTCAGGCCAGATATAGAACTGGAACTTAAGCACAAAGTATTTATGTGATAATACTGTTAATAATGTGAAAGATATGTGCCATTGTTGGTAAAGAAATCTACAGATGGCACATAAGGAACTGATTCATGTTAAAGGTTTCTCCAGCATCTTGCTTCATCTTATGTTCCAGCTTTGTGGATTACCAGTGAAGACGCCATGTGGTTGTGATGGAATTGCTGCTGGAGTTCTAGGAGCGGTTTATTGTACACTGGATTATTTCATTGCCGCTGTTCCTATTGGTGTTTGTGATGTGGGTGGATAAACATTTTGTCTTTAGTATGTCGGTAACAACACTGACCCAGAGCTGTACAGTTCTCAGCCACAAGTCTGTACTTGTCTGAGAGAACTTTATGGGACCGCAGTTTTAACAAAAATATTTCATTACAATCTAAACTTCAAGAACTGTATACTCTTGTATTAGAGTATAACCCATTGCACCATGCATGCTATGTTAAGAAGACATAAAACGGATCTATGTGTTTTTTCTGCTCAAGAAAATGAGAGTCAGATTGCTTAAATGATAAAATATAATTTGACTGTTTTACATAGTGAAAATCAAATATACAACACAACATTTTCTTGTTATGAATTTAAACATTGAAAACATAAACAATATATTTCACAATGTATTGACTATATGTTGGGATAAGCGCTGTGGTAATGAAGCTGACAGAATACAGTAAAATATTTCAGGCAGCATACATTGTGCAATATATTGTTTGTGTTCTCATATTTTGAAGTTAAATATGTTGGCAGGAAATTGTTTTTTCAGGCATGGTAGCAAAGTAGGCACCAGCGAATGTTGTTGTTCACAGATTGCTTTCTCAGGCATGGTAGCAAAGTAGGCACCAGCGAATGTTGTTGTTCACAGATTGTTTTCTCAGGCATGGTAGCGAATGTTGTTGTTCACAGATTGTTTTCTCAGGCATGGTAGCAAAGTAGGCACCAGCGAATGTTGTTGTTCACAGATTGTTTTCTCAGGCATGGTAGCAAAGTAGGTATAAGCGAATGTTGTTTTCACAGATTGTTTTCTCAGGCATGGAAGGAAAGTAGGCACCAGCGAATGTTGTTGTTCACAGATTGTTTTCTCAGGCATGGAAGCAAAGTAGGTATAAGCGAATGTTGTTTTCACAGATTGTTTTCTCAGGCATGGAAGCAAAGTAGGCACCAGCGAATGTTGTTGTTGACAGATTGTTTTCTCAGGCATGGAAGCAAAGTAGGCACCAGCGAATGTTGTTGTTCACAGCTATGATATCTTCACTTTTCAGCCCATCATGTCCGATTTCAGTAAAACTTCCAATTGCCTTTTAGGAGGTGACTAATGAACTGCTTAAATGCATTGGTTCCTGCTCAACCCCCACCCCCCACCTTAAAATGGGCCCCAAAATCCACACTGAGAGATTGTTTGAACTTACTGCCTTGCAGAATATTCACACCACACCAGTCAAAACTATGTTTTCTAGGAATTGTAGATTTGATTCTTTCAATCCTGTTCAAATATTACTTTAAGTCACTCTGTCCTTAAGAGTTGTTTTCTAAAGATAAACACATTTGAGTCTTGAATATTTCACATAACAGCAGTATGGGACGAAAGAATATAGAATTAACAAGTTAGTATTGAATAGGATAAAACAGCAGCTGGATAGAATACAAGATGTCTAGATAAGACAATGGCAGTAATAAACCCAGTGGCCTGCTTGCAAGAATTAAGCCAACACTGTGGTTCCTGGGATGTGAAAATAGAGAAGCATTGTAAATAAAGAAACGTTTATATGCTGTGTACCGCTTTGGGCATATTATGCTAGACCCAAGTTTTTGGGTGATCAATGGATGATGCTGTGGGACTCCTTGCCAGCTGCCTGTACTTTGCAGTACATTTCATAATACCCATTTTATGCTGTGTTATCCTCAAAGCTCAAGTCAGTTATTGAAGGAGAAAAAAAATTCACTTTGTTGTAGATTTACGCCAAGACCTGTGAGCCAGCAGGCTGTCTTGTGTGAATCTTCCTGAATAATGTAGATTTTACTCTTTCAGTCTTGTGAGTTGGCAGGCAAACAGGCAGTCCTGTGTGAATCTTCCTGAATACAGATTTTTCTTCCAGTCCCAACTCAGGCATGGTGTGCTGGTGACATTGTGCCACATGTGTTGAACATCACATCAAGTGTCTTCTTATAGTTTTTGGTCACTGTATGCTGACTAAAACTGGCAACCACAGGAGTATCTTTCATTAACTTTTCATTTCTACAACACATTAAGTGGTTAGAGTTTCCCTGGCAGTATGTAATGACAAAAAAAGAGTCATATTTGTAGAAAACCTTATGGGGCGGAAAGAGACAAGTCGTCATTGGTGTCCCTGAGATTATAATGTTGAAGACAGTAACCTGGCTACTTAGTCCAAAAGTTAGGGAATGAGTTTTAAAATGACATGACCCGCCAGTAATAGGGTTCAATTTCCATGACAAAACCATTCTTTTGATGTTTAGATTACAGTACGAGAGTCACACCGTTGAACCGTCGTTGTAGAGAAGAAAGAAAGAAAATTTTAGGATAACCAGGTTCTGGTTAGTGTGGTGACTATAAAGGTTGAAGCCAGTGCGAGTTTCTTATCTATGAACAGTATAATTATAGAAGTGTTGGCATGTCTATGACTGACAGTTTTTGTAACTCTGACATACTAAGTTGGATTTGACAGCAGACTGTTTACTGTTGCTTTTGACTATGACATCAGGGTTGAGTGATTAAGAAAGCAATGGCAAACTACTGTGTTAAATGGTCTAGTACAACCAAAAGCAACCAACACATATTTGGATTGGTTAGTAAAGTCCTGTAAATAATATGCAACTAATCATACAGTTGCTTTTTGGTTTGTGAAGGGGCAAATTTGTAAAATAAACGCATAAAATGAAATTGAAATTATTGATGAAATAAAAATAAAATTGTTCCTTTCACTGAGATAGATCTATTGCGAGAATTCTGATATGCCGTTGTCATTCTGTCTACAACATACAATCACTTCCTGTTCCGTTTTTTGTTCTCAGACTAGCACTGAAAGTAAAGTAAGTAAGGTAAAGGACCCTTCTCCAAGCCTTTAGGAGAATATAGGCATATAGGGCTAGACCTATATTTTATAGACCAACGGCACAAGATGGGTGATGTGGTCAGCATCCTGCTGGCCGCCTCTACTTCCCGGGACTGTACTGGTACCCCCTCAAGGTTGGGTCGAAAAGTCCGGCTTCGCCAGGGAGCACTGAAATGTTATGTTAAATTATAAGATTCTGGCTGTCCATGTTAGTCTGAATCAGGGCCGTTCAACTAACAGCCTGCAGAGACCTGCCAAACGGCCCACAGAGATCTGCCAAATAACCCACAGATCACTGCTCAGGTCACTGACCCACAACGATCCCCGTTTTCAAACTGGTTGCCCCTGACTTAACTTATTTCAATAGAACTCGTCTAAAAAATTCACCTCTCTCTGTTTTGCCCCATTTGTATATGTTTATTTTATCTACTTTAATGTGTAATGTGTGTTATTGTCCAAGTTTTCTGTGTCTGTTCCGTCATGCATTTGCTAAAGAAATGTATATGTGAATGTCATTAGTGTTTTTCCTTCTATATTGTATTGTACTGATATACGTTTGCTAATTGCACTTTTGTACCAAGAGGGCCACCATTGCGTAGCGGCTAGATGCTCACCTGCGGATTGGAAGGTTGTCAGTTCGGGTCCTGATGGAGCCAGACTTTTTTTTTTCTTCTAAATAATCTTGTTGCCAGGTTGACCCAGCCTTGAATGGGTACCAGGTACAGTCCTGGGAAGTAAAAGCGGCTAGTGGGATGCTGACCACATCACCCACCAAGGGCTGATGGCTCTGCAAAATATAGGGTTTTAACCTGTATGTCTAATACATCTGAAGGCGTGAAAAGGGGGTTCCTATACATTACTTCTGTACCAAATTCTTGTACATGTACCTTTGACAGTTCAAGTGTAGCAGAAATTAGAATGAGTTGGCTAAAATACGACAATAAACAATAGACATTAATAGAATCAAAAGAAATAATGCACATGTTTGAAGAAATTTAGTTACTCTAATAAATGAAGTCTATTAGAATTATGGTAACTAATGACGTTAACAGACATAAAATGAATTTAAGAAAAGGGAGACATTTCTGGACAACTGCTCAGGGGTTTTTTGAAGAAAACAAAAAGATAGCAGTATATTGGGCACATTATGTGGACTTGATCAGCAAATCACAAAAGAGGTACTGAAATGGGAAACAAATGGATTGAAGAAATAAGGTGTCCCCACCCCAAATCTGAGAAGTTTTGTCCATTGCCTTACTGAGAAACGAACCCAGCTCTCCCACTTAGGAGCGAGGCATTCTAACCACTTTACAGTTGCCAATGACTGAGCAGTTTGAGATGTTTATTTGTGCCTCCAACAGAAAACAATCTTCCATCGCCTTACTGAGGAATGAACCCAGATCTTCTAGTTGAGGGGGAGGCATTCTAACCATTTGGCCAGCTGCAAGGGATCGTACACTAAATAATGTGAGCTGACTTTTCTCTACAGGTTCGTTGGGGAACACAGAATGATTTAGTTTCTACAGTTTATCCAAAATCACTTTCAGTTGAACCATTATCCTATTGGGCCGTTACATGTCAAATAAATATCATCACATATCAGGATTTTTTTTTTTATGGATACAACCTCAGATATCTTCTTCTTCTTCTTTGCATTCACAAGCTGTTAACTCTGGCGGAAAGTTATGGTTGTTCATCAACTTCTGGACTGCAGTCCCGTTCCAGAACCTGAGTTGCGTGTGCATCCGTTTTACAGACCTGACTCCTTTGTATGCAGACTGCTGGTTCCTCACCTCTCAGGCAGATGCACTCCGCCTTTGAAGGAAGCTCTCAATTAGTCGACTCTTACGACATGCTTTTGGGTAGGCAGTGGGTCTATTCTTGTTTTCCATATAATAGGGCCCCGGAACCCACACAGGGACCTCAGATATCATAGGTGATGACAAAACAGGTGTAGTGACAAGCTGCCACCCCCTCTCCGAAATCTCTTGCAAGGGGAGACCACCCACTTGATTGCTAACTTACTGTCTTGATTCTAGGCTGGGGAGAAAAGAATAAGCTTGCTGCCTAATTAGCATGTTGTGAAAGATGACTTTCTTTGGGCATGTCGTGAGAAGGAGAAAGCTGGATTACATTGTAACAGTGAGAAAATTGGAGGAGGAGAAAGCTGGATTACATTGTAACAGTGAGAAAACTGGAGGAGAAAAAAGGCAGAGGGAGACGGAGAGTGAAGATGCTGGATAGTTTGACCTCATGGCATGGAAGATCTTCTGTGTCAGAGTTAATTAAAAGTATACAAGACAGACGGTTGTGGACAGACATGACTACTAATGCTTCACATTTTGGACAGATAGAAGAAAAAAAGATGACTAATAAGTATTTGCTCAAATTGGACGTGGAGGGAGATATACAGATACCGCTGCCTAGCTGTAAATCATAGTACGCCCGCTACATGTTTTAAAGTGAGCACAGGAGAATTATTCCTAAGAGTCGATTCATAAAGCCAGATATGCAATAGAATCAGATGTTGAGAATGTTTTATAGGAAGTCTAGTATATATGCTTGATAAATTGACAGGACATTAACGAGATTTGGAAGAAACTGTTAAATTAGGCAGTCATAAAATCAGCCTGACGCTGTGCACGTGCCGATATATAGAAAAATGTCATATTTGATTGAAACAAAAACAGTTGAACACTGGTCAGAGATGTTACAAAGTAAAAGAGTAGCTAATCAAAGTAATTTTAGGAAAAAAGACAAGCTTTGGCTACATTTAAAGGTTGACATTTTAAAAAAACATAAAGGGAAGGAAAAGTTGTGGGAAAGACTAAGCACAATCAGGTTAAACCTAGTGCAATGAAGTCAGTCCCCTCACCTCTGATCCTTTTTAAGTAACAAAGATTCAAGACAGAAACTGCTGGAGATAATAACTTGCTGACTGTTGACACAACACTGCTAGGTAATGATGATAAAGTACTGGTTAAGTTTCATTTATGGTATTTTTTCTCTGCCAACTTGTTAATGGGGGAATAAAGTAGCTGTCTTGCCTTCACTTTTCTGTGTTTTTAAAGAAGCATGAGAAAACAAACAAACTTCTGCCTCCTTTTATTACATTTTAGTAAACAAAAATATGATTGACAGGATTATTTGTGTATAACTGATACCAGTTTGAAAATGCATTGCTTGTGCACACATGTCCTCAGATGTGTAATATGTCTCTTGTATTAACATATATTTTGTGTCTGTAATGTCTCTTGTGTTAACATATATTTTGTGTCTGTAATATGTCTCAACATATATTTTGTGTCTTAACAAGGAACATGAAATCAGCTAGTAGATAGTTGTGTTACACATTTGCAGAACATTTTCAACCAGTCATTATTGCTTCCAACGACTAACAGCTTGTATGGGCTGAACCATATGTAGAAGTTTGCCTGTAGGTAATAATAATACATTTGTGTAGTATATTTTCATCTTTTAAAATTACTTGAAATAGCGAATAGTTTTCTAAGCTGGAAACTGTGTGGCAAGTTTTTAATGGAATATATTAATGCTGATCTTTGTTGAAATCATGTTAATACTTTAATTCACAAGATCTTATCAAACATATAGAGGCTATCAGTAGATATCGACAGTCGTACATGTTACAGCGAACTAGGCAACCGTTGTAATTTAGTAATGCAGTGGATACCTTATCACTGTGGAGTTCCCTAGAAACGAAAGAGCTGATAAACTAGCTAAGGAAGATGCAACTGAAGAACAACCTGACATACCAGTCTCTTATCAACAGAAGAAGAGAATGATCAAATCAATCAGAATGCCACCGAAACTGGCACAAGACAATTACCATATTATGGACAGACCAGAGCAAGTCATTATCCTTCGCCTTAGAACAGGGCACAATCGACTTCACTGCCACATGTACAACAAATTTAAGATTGGCCAATCAGCCATGTGTACCTGTGGACTGGCACCTGAAACAACAGATCACATCCTTCAAGACTGTTCCAGATTCAACGCTTTCAGGCGAAACCTTTGGCCAAAAGAGACACTTGTGGAAGTCAAACTTTACGGGCCGCTTAGTGAATTACAAAAGACAGTGAAATTCATACTAGAGACAGCATTGCAGATATATATAATTAATTTCATGCGAACGAAAGAAGAAGAAGTACATTTTCTTCTTCTCATCATCACCACTATCATAGACAACATATGCATGTCATTGGATCCCAGTTGCTGTTGGTCGTGTTATTAGCTTCCTCCACCTTTCTCGGTTGTCTGCAGTGGATGTAACAGATGATGGCAGAACTAAGACAGAAATCAAATAGAGTGGAGTAGCAACAACTGTCTTCAATAGGCTGTGAAAATTTTAGACATCTTGAGAGGTAAACAAGACACTATAATTGAGAATGTCAAATGTTATCTATACTCGACCCTGATGTACGGTGCAGACACTTGGACAGTGATTAGGCATCTAGAAAAAGGAATTGAGTCTCTGGAAATGTATATAAAGTATACAGAAAAATAGGTTGTATTTCATGGAAGAAATACAGAGGTTCAAGAAAGACTGCAAATGGAAAGATAATCATTGAAAGAAAAAGAAAGAAAAAAAAAAGATTCAATTGATTGAAATATTTGGGCCATATTAAAAGACATAAAGCACTTTTAGAAACCATTCTCGAAGGTAAGGTTGAGGGCAGGAGAGCATCAAGAGGTAGACAACAGTACAAGTGGGAGGACAACATCAAATGATAGATTTTTTTTTTTTTTTCATCGAACACCGGCTGTGAATTCCAGTGGTAGGTCCAGGTTAATCGTCCGCTTGGACTTTTGGCCTTCACCTGGACCTGATTTTTGCGTGTACAACCGTTTTTAATTTCCCTGCCTCTTGGGCAGCTGTACGCCGACTTCGAAGGAAGACGTCAGGCCTATTTCTAGGGTGACTGTGGCCATTGTTTTGTGTGGGTCGAGACTGCCTGATTTGTGTGGTGTCCGCCTTGTCTCCTTCGCCGCAGGTATTGCCCCCGGAGTACCCCTTTGGGGCAACCCCCTGTGGAACAGTTGGCCCTCAAGGGAAGGCAGGGGCAGATCATGGGCATTCCCCGCCATCCAAGGAGGCTTCCATGCATGCAGAGCCGGCACATGGCGCTCTGGTTCTGGGCTCACCCAAGGAATCGTCACCTCCTGCACATGCCTGCTTAACCTCACAACCGTATCAGGCCTCCCGCTCGACAGGGGCTGCGCCCTCTGGAAGTCAGCGGGGAGCAGCCCGTTGGTTTTGGACTTTTGTGACCACACAGATAGGTACATTAGCCCGGCAGAATTTCACATCCTGAATCAGGCATATCCTTATCAGTTTTGTCCCAACACTCGGGCGAGTGGGGTCTTTGGGTATGGACATTCGGCCTTTTGCATTTCAGTGCAAATTTTGATGGTCAGATTTTGATCCGTATGATCTAGTTTTGTCGGACATTTAGGCTTAGCCATCCGATGGATGGTTGCTGTTGTGGTGTACCCCAGCGCGGTGACGACGACACTGAGGGTTAACCGAGGATGTACGTGACTGGCCAGCCTATGGATGGTTGCTGTTGTGGTGCACCTCAGCTCGGTGACGACGACACTGAGGGCCAACCGAGGATGCACAAGGATGGCCAGCCCATGTATGGTTTCTGTTGTGTTGCATCTCAGCGCGGTGACGACGACACTGAGAATTAACCGAGGATGAGCATTGAGCAATGTTCTCTTTACTCAGCAGTCTTTTAACCAAGGGTTGTGATTTTAGCTGTACTTTTGTCGAACCTACTCATGTTCCTAATGAGTTTTGATAACATTTTTCACCCAAGCGTTTGGGGGCGGGCTGGTGAGAGCCACAAGGACACATCACCTCTGGGGGCCGCCAAACTCCTGACAGCTCTGTTAATGCTCATTTGAGACATTATCCGTGGCGCACGACGAGGACGTGCTGTAGGGGTCTTGCGTGAGGTTCCGT
Source organism: Candidula unifasciata (assembly GCA_905116865.2). Lineage (NCBI taxonomy): Eukaryota > Metazoa > Mollusca > Gastropoda > Stylommatophora > Geomitridae > Candidula > Candidula unifasciata. Next base: position 653,570 of record CAJHNH020004323.1, read on the forward strand.
ACAACCAGGATAGTAAAGGACTGGCGCCCGAGTGACGTACGGAGTATCTCCTTATACACATCATGTTGGACTTAACTTCCCCTCACGCCTGTGACATAAATCACCGCGCCACAAATGATAGATGAACAGCAGTCCGAGAGAGTGTGTACAACCAAGACAAAAGAGAAAGCTCAACCAAGACAAGAGAGAGTGTGTCAGAGATCCAATGCAGCCAACCTTGATTGTGGAGACCGTTGAGTGATTATGTAACGTTTCCCAAGTAAATGCCCAGTGAGTTGATTAGTACCGAAAGAGCTACGCATGTTACGCCTCAACTCCGTTGCTGCTGTATTATGAATTTTTATACCACCGTATTTGATCATCATCAAATTACTGTTGTGTTATTTTCCCAACATTTCTGGTGACATCAGTTTATGTAACTTCATTGTTCAATGTTGGTATTACATTGCCTTTCAACTGTTTCGCTGTAACTTCTGTTGTATCTTTAGATGTAAATATACCCCCATTGTGATCAGCAGAAATGCTCTTTCATTGTTGCCAAGTGTTGTTTTTGGTGTCATGGAAATGGAAGTGTTGTTTTAGGCCCTGGATGGAGAATTGTGATAAACAGAGAATATCATTACTTTTATTTCATGCACTGTGTACAGCTGTAAAGTGTACAACTGTGGGAAGTTGTAAACAAATGTGTACAACTGTAAACAAGGGGGTGTGGATAGAACTTTGAACAGATGTGTACAATTGGGCGCAACTGTGTACAGCTGAGTGGAACTTTATACAGATGTGTACAGTTGGACACATCTGTAAATTACTGGGTGCAAGAGTATACAAATAAGAAAAACTGGGTACAACTGTAACCAACTGGGTACAGTTGTATAGATTGATAATTATTCATATATATATATCAGTGTTGTGATTGATTACTGTTTCCTTTAGATAAAATTTAATTCGCAGCCAGTCCATTTTGCATTCACTATATTTCTGCAATTCATTTGACAGTTTTCCTTTGACTCTTTTTCTGTGACTGTTGTTACTTTGACTATTATTTTGTTGACTTTTTTTTTTTTTGGCTGTTTTTTGTTTTCTCCCATTGACTTATCCCATTGATATCTTATTTCTGTTTTCACTTGTACTTTTTTCCATTAATTATAAAGTCAACACACTTTTAACACATTTAACACATCTTTTTCCCTTTATTCCCCCAGTTGGCCCTCAACTAACTCCCGCAAAGTCATCCTGTCCTTTACTGTTGCATGCAACTCGCCCTGTGCCCTCCCTTCTTGTTTTTACTTCACTTTTTTTTTCTCCGCTAGATTTTTGGTAGAGTTCCATTGCAGCAACAGTCTACTTTAATTATATTCATGTTTTCGCAGCCTATGTTCTATACAGCTTTTAACTGACTGAAAAGTTGTGTGTGCTGTGTTCTTGAATGCTGAACAGTGGATGATAACAATCGGAATTAGATATATTGTTTGAGATGTTTGTATCTTTTATGTTCAGTATAAATGATTTCATGCTTTCTTATAAAGTATAAATGCTATCCTAGATTATGCCTTGTTCAAATTATTACATATGTTTTGTCTGGTACAAATCATTTTTAATCAGTAGAAATCATTCAGATTGCATAGTTCCAGCCGTTTATGATTAGTACACAGATTATAGTTGTTTGTTATGTTTCCATACTTTGTAAAATATTACATTTGTTCACATTTGGGACAAATGATTATAGTTCTTCATACTTAGGACAAATGATTATATTTGTTCATGTTTAGGACTCAGATTATTTTTTCATGACTGGTAAAATGATTACAGTTGTTTATGTTTGGAGAAAATGATTATGTTTATTTTTGAGAAAAAAGATGTTAATTGTTTGTGTATGTGACAAATGATTATAGTTTTCCTTGACTGATAAAATGATTATATTTGTTTGGAACAAATGATCATAGTTGTTCATGCTTTGTTGTAAGTGATTTGAGTTGCTTTAATATGGTGAAACAGCAGTTCTGTTTAAAAAATGATGTGATTGCCATCTGCTGTGCACTTTAAGCCATTCAGAAGTGCTTCAATCCCCTCACTAAATCCTTCCATATAAAGCAACGACACTAGATGTTCTATATTGGTTTATTATTCTTCTGTAGCTTCCTGCATTATGCTGTCGCCTGGTCATGCCCCTCTTAAATGGCTTTTCTTTGCAGTATGATTAGTATTTGCAGATTCTTTAGTTGTTGCTTGTCTATCCTACAACCTTTGTCTTGATGCTAGGGTCAGTATGTTTAATAGTACACTTATTATGTCCCAGGCACCTGATACCTGTGGTGACTTCATACATAACTTATTTTTCTTTTATGGAACATAAAATTTATTTCAGACCAAAAAAAAACCTTATAAAAGTTTGTAATAATATTGAAAAAAGAGCAGCCGCTGAGCAGCTACCAGAAACTGAATAATCCCAAGATAAATTTGGAAAGGCACTGTAATGGTTAGGTGCTTGCCTTCCAGCCTCAAGGCTTTGAATTCACAACTGCGTCAAGGCAGATTGTATTTCAAAAGTGCTTTTGGCTCAACCCAGCCTAAAATAAGTGCTAGGTATAATGTCCTGGCAAGTAGAGATGGCTGTCGTGAAGTTGACTCCACGATACGTCAACTGCATATCACTCTATGAAGATATAAGTCTAGCACTGATACTCCGGTGGGCCAACATATGAAAGGATCTTTTATAATTAGTAAACTTGATGACACAAAAAATGTTATGTAATGTTATCACAGCCAGCGTCACTGCACACTTGGCATTCCCATGAGTGCTGAGTCCTCCATTTAACAGCCACAATCTACTGATTGTGCCCATGTGGAGCTGGTTATAATATCTCCTAATTTCACCTCAAAGACCGTATTGTTATGCTTCACCAGCCTGTACGCCCATGTCATGCCATCCTGTAGTGTCGAAGATCTGTTTTTGTCAACTAACCTAGTCCGCACAGTGATGATTTCTGCTCTCTCCATGCTTCTTCCCGGATGCGTTGGTGCATTGCTTGCTAGTTGGTCAGCTCGGCCGTTCACTTTCATGTGTGGCACAAAAGATGCAGAAAAATGCAAAGGAACAAAGTGAGAAGCTGGAAATAACCAGCAGTAGAACAGCAACAACTAAACTAGAATCAAAGCGTTGGCAACAAAATGACTAGATGCCTCCTTGCTGGCCTAGGTGGCTCAAGTTCGAATCGGCATTCTCCGTCTAGGCCCATTTGGGGGGGGGGAGGGTAGCCCCACTGCCTTCTAACAAACATGTTGTATAAGGCGAGAAGATGGTTTTTCGTTCAGACGCGAGGCACCAACAGTCTGCATACAAATAAGTCAGCTCTGTAAAACGGATGTGCACGCAAAAGCTCAGGTTCTGCAACAAGACTAAAGTCCAGTAGTGGATGAACAACCATAACGCTCCACTGGAGATTACAGCAGGTGTACGCTAAGAAAAAGAAACAACAAAGATCTGGCTTTTATTTTCCATGACCTTTGCTTCTAATAGAACCATGGTAACATAAGTAGCAAGGAATATCCGTGGAAAGTAAAGGCAGCTAGCTGGATGTCGACAGCATCACCAGTTGAATGGTGCCAATTGGTCTTCAACAGAATGAAGTAGCACCTTGTGCTGGGAAATCAAGGGGTGAAAAGATCCTTGACACCGCTAGAAAACTGAAATAAAGAGCTCCAAAATAACTAATCTTTATGTTGTTCCCGTTGTCAGTCTTGGCAGGTGTTCATGTCTTGTCTGTTCACACAGTGTTTCTGGTAACCTATGTTTGCTGTTGTCTGTTCACACAGTGTTTCTGGTAACCTATGTTTGCTGTTGTCTGTTCACACAGTGTTTCTGGTAACCTATGTTTGCTGTTGTCTGTTCACACAGTGTTTCTGGTAACCTATGTTTGCTGTTGTCTGTTCACACAGTGTTTCTGGTAACCTATGTTTGCTGTTGTCTGTTCACACAGTGTTTCTGGTAACCTATGTTTGCTAATATCTCTTGAGAAAATGTGTGTATTTTAGGCTGTTAGTTTTCGTTAATAGTTCAGCTTTTTGTTTTTCTTCGTTCAACAGCTGTAAACCTGCGAAAAGTTTTGCGTGCACATCTATTTTGGCTTATTTAATGCTGACTGTTGGTGCCACACTTCTCAGGCAGTTGCACTTTGTAGGAAAAAAACAACAGCCTTTTAATAAGTGCCTTTTACGATGTGCTTGTTAGCGGGCTGTTGGTTTGTCCCCCCCCCCCCCCCCCACATCCCACCCTCACTGGGGCCTCCAGGATCCACACTAAGAGATGTGGGTTTACACTTAAGACCTCCTATCTGAATCCTACAGATGTACTTCTGGCCACTAGGCTACCGTGTCCCCACCTCCCCCTTCCCCCTTATTTTGGTGTTGGCATTCTAACAGTGTTTTCTGTGATATGTAATGTTGAAAGCCTCGATTCTCTCATTCAGTGTGAATTGTGAGGAATGTTGGTTGATATAGTTGCACGCAGTCTTATCTGCTGGTTATGGTTACAGAGTTTCACGACCTCAAACATTTTCACGGTCTTTCACTTGTATCAGTTTGCCAGATTTGACTTTGGGTCATGACCAAAGACTTTTGTGCATTGTTTTACATCGGTTTTTGAAAATTACCTGTACAGTCTTGATTTAAACTTACACACACAAATCAAATGATGTAATAACCCATAGAATTGCCGTCCCTTAAATTCCTGCGTGAGCAGCTGAAGAAGACAGAAACTTGACTTGTTAAAAATATGTGAATATACTGACATAAATTGAGGAAGTGTCCACGCTATTGCTACTCCATTACTAAATGTTGAATTAAGAATCGACACCACAGTACTAGGATCAACCCCATAAGCGCTCTGTCCCTATCTTCAGCGGAAAACGAAGAGTTAAAATTGTTGATGGTACCAGTAACAGTCTGCTCGTCTATGCGGCTTCCCCTTTCCCTGAGTGTTGAACGTCTGCCAGATTCCCTAGTAACTCCTCACAGCGCCATTCTCCCCAGACCGTCATTCTCCCCAGACCGTCATTGTCTGTCTGTGCCTCTGCACTGTTCACTCACTCCCAAAGGACCATCACAATATCTAGCTTGTAATACATCAGTTCACCAACAAGTGCAAAGGCGGCCAGTCTTTCTGACTGCTCATTTCCCACCACACCAGCCTGATCTGTCCGCATTGCACGTGCTGTTACACCCCTACCCCCGGGCTCATCCCGTCCACGCTACTCAAAATATAAAATTACACAAAGATGTTTTCTTCTCTTCCCCTCCTCTTTTATCGATTCAGGTGTCGATGGAAATATAAGCTTCTACGTTTGGTCGCCTCGATCATAGACACATCGTGCTGTTGTAGAGTTTCTCTTACTGTATCATTCTGGGTTTTTCTTGGTCTACCTCGAGCTTTACCTTCTTCTCCTCTTTTGGTGTATGTTTTGTGTTGTTGAGTTATAATAATGATTATTGTATCCGAATGGCGAACACATATTATAATATATCTGAAATCATATAAAATATACCAGCAAATACTTACAAAAAGAACTTATACGCATAGTTAGAAAAAAGAAGGTGGGGTTGGGTGAAATACTTCCTATAAATAATGGGATACCCTCGGCCCCCCGTCTCACGTGTGCTTATGTTTCTGGCCCCTTGGCCAGCCTAACTGTTTATCTACTAGTTGGTTGGGAATTCCCAGCTACTCTAGGGTGTCATTAAAGCCAGACTATTTTGTCATGTGAAAACTGTACAATGCATGGCAGCACTTTATGGCTAAGAGACCTAGCAAGTTCCAATGTTTATGACCTAAACATTGTAAATAAAAGTCAGTTGAAGATCCGCGTATTTTGCAAGGGACGTAATTTGTAGACAAAAGTCAACGTAGAAGGGGACCTGTAGGATATCAGTGGCTCCCCGTGTATGTGGCGCTAGATTATTTAAGAGACATATCGGCGCTCGATAATAGTGAGGTCAACATCACGCTGGTTGACTTTACCTCCCATAAATTTTCCTAGGCTCGGTCTACGGAGAGCCAAGATTAGTTGTCATCGACCTCCCTCATGCAGAATCAAATCCATGACCTTCAGGTCCGAAGAGTGCTGTCTTATATTAAGCTGGCTCCCTTTTCTTCCCAGAAACATTCCACGGTACCTATTTCACGCTGTCGGTCTGGAAGCCCCAGCTAGTTGAAAGGGAATACCTATTCCAGAAGGCTTTCTTCTTTGACTCACAGGCTGTAAACTCGGGTGGAAGGGTCTGATTTGTTCCATGACTTAAGTTTTGCGTGCATATCCGTTTTCGGCTTTGTGTGTGTGTGTGCAGTCTTGATTCCTCGCCTCTCAGGCAGATGCCCTCCGACTTCGAAAGAAGCACCCCTAATTAGTCGGATTTTACGACATGCTTGCGGTGGGTCTATTACGCCCTCCCTTTTCTCCCACAAAGGGGCCCCAGAACTCATACGGATGAGATGGAGCTGTCAACATGAGTGTTACCTACAGCTTCCACTGTAAATAAATCATCTTTGAGATGTTAATACCTCATTTTTTTGCTGCACACTGCATAGTCTGACGTTGTAGTCGTTAGATAATATGGAGCAAAGTGAATCGTTTAGTGTTTGCCTCATCTACAAATGTCGACTGCGTGAAAGAAGCCGAGTGGTCATACGGTACTCCATAACTAAACTGTCAGATAAAATCACTGGATGAGCTTATTGACAATTTGGTATTCTGTTTTCTTTAAGCAGCATGGCCGTTGGTAGCAGATAATGTTTGTGGTGGGATAATGTTTAACCCCTCTGTGACTTCATCAAGTGATAACTAGATTTAACAGATTTGCCTGCCTTTTTGTGTTGCCTTTACAGTATAACATGCCCTACCTGATTTTCTATCTATTTTGTGCAGACACATTTAGAACTAACATGCTGTCACTGTCCTGGGTATATTTGTGTCATATTCAGCGTTGTTCTCCCTTCACTTGTGTTTCATTTTGACACAGTCACAACACAGGCATCTTTTTTGTTTTCAATTGATTGTACATAAAGAGAATGTGTAGACTTATTTTACAACTCTAATTAATCATTTACGCTGAAGTTGTATCATATCATGATCATCATCATCATCATTATCATTTTCTTCACTGACATCTTATCATTATTATTGTTTACTGCTCTGTGTAATTATAAATGTTTGAATGTAATTTTTTCTTGCTCACATATTAAATCATTGTCATATTTTGACTAAATATCATAGTAATTTTGTTTCATTTGCCGTGATAAATTTTGCACGGTGAAAAAACATGTCTTGACACCGTGTGATGGAGGCCAGCCGGGGGTTTCGGGGACAGTTAGTGTGTGTCCCGGTTGCTTGAGTGTTTCGCTGTAATATACGTTAAAAGAAATAAACTGAAAGTATTTACCGATCTACATTTGGTGTTATTTTATTGTCCCGTTGACGCCACATGTACACCATATTTAAGATTAGCGAATCAGCCATGTGTACATGTGGATTAGCACATGAAACAACAAATCACTTCTTCCAAGACTGTTCAAAAGAGGCACAACTTCTGGCCATGACAGATTGTATTATTTATGTATCTATGAGAAATACCGATTGAAGCCAAACTCCACAAGTCCTTGCGTGAACTACAAAAATACATTGAAATTCATACTAAAGACAGCATTGCGGGTATATGTAATCTATTTCGGGCGAACGAAATAAGAAGAAGAATGTTCTGTTGACTTGAATTATCATCTTCATCTTCTGTCACTGCCACAGTCGTGTGACTGATATGGTCGTGAACAGTCTTTCACAGTAGTCGCAGTTTTGAAACTTTCTACTCTTTTATTAGGGGGCGGTTGGTTTGCCCCCCCCCCCCCATCCCACCCTCATTGGGGCCTCCAGAACCCACACTAGGAGATGTGGGTTTGAACTTAAGACCTCCGATCTGAGTCCTACAGACGTACTTCTGGCCACTACGCTACTGTGGCCCCCCCCCCCCCCCCCACCAACTCTCTTCTAAACTTTCTACTCCATTCATACCCCTGCTGGACAGACAGGCATGCATCAACATAATGAACCTTCATTCGCAGACAAATGTCTAAAGGTTTCAGCCCTTCACTGATTTAAAAAAAAGCGGATAGCAGGACGTTGCTTCTCTGTTGTGCATGTCAAAAGTGGGGCCGCCATCTTTTAACTATCATTATGCGTCATCGTATTCGTCTCCAACGTGGTATCACGTGCGTAACATTCTTCACATGCTTAACAGTACTGACAGGTCTCAAGACAGTGGCATAGATGTCGTAATTTAGATCACTTTTTTTAAAGCTCCCTCTTTCTGCTACTACTACTAGTACTGCTACCGCAACTACACTACTAATGCTGCTGCTGCCACCTTGTTTAAAAAACTGCTAGTACATTGTCTTGCGGTTCATAGCTAGGCTGCGATTGCTGTGCCTTTCAGCCCACATACATCCAGTTACAGCCTACTCTAAATTAGTCACCTTTTACAACATGTTGGCGTCGGTGGCTTCTACGTTGCGAACGCGCCTGGTAATGCCGGGGTGCCGGGTTCGATCCATGCTGCAGGCGATTTGATAGCACTGGCTTCGACAGGGGTACCGAGAACTCACCGTTTAGGGAGCAATGGCAACTACTGAACGTAAAATATGCTTGGAAAGACCAGAACAGCCAGGGGTTGGTTCTGTAACCTCTTGTAAAGCACAAGGCGGTCTGCTGCCAAATCACCTACAGCAGGGCTATTCAACTAAGTTTACTCGCGGGCCAAAATCTTGAAAATGGGGATCGTCGCGGGCCAGTGGCCCGAGCCAAATGTCGGACGATTATTAACACTACAATTGAGAAAACTGTCAATGTGTAAACTTAATACCCTCTAAGACTGTTACGCCTAGGCGCCCTGGGGCCTAGCCAACGGTAATATAAATGAAAAAGTATCGTAAACCATTATCATGTAAAATGTACTAAAATAATTTATAATGATAAAAAAAAAAAATACTCACTTTTAATGAAAATACACCTATTTCCAACTTGTTGTTTGAATAATAAATCAGCAAGGAACTCATCCTAAAAGTTGACCACTAGTACACCACACAGACTAATGACAATGGATGCTGCAGAACATTAGTGACACTGGACACCGCAGAAAACCTGCTTGTGATCTTGGTTGTCAGATTATAATCAGATTTTTCGTAAACGTCTAGAACTCTAGTGTGCAAGTCACAGACAGACGTAGACTGCAGGACGCGATTGTGTAGTAACAAACTGAAAAAGTAACAGTGTTTTAAGTTTAACAAGTGTTTTAAGTTATCTAAATTTTAATAATTAAGTGAAATATTTGATGCCATGGCTGGTACTAGTAAGGAAGCTAAGTGGGAGTGTGAAGATCGTACGTTCAACAATTACTGGACACTGAAATATTTATTTATATCACCAACTATGCCTAATTCGAAAACAATGTGCTTGTTATGCAACGAATGTGTGTCCGCAGTAAAGGAGTACAACTTGAAGCGGCACTTTACAACGAAACATGCTGATTTTGGAAAATCATATCCAGAAGGTTTCACTGCCAGGAAATCAAAGGTTGAGTGGTTAACTGCTGCTTACGGCATAGCAGGAGAATTCTTGTGCTCAACAAGAAAAAGCTACAACGGCTTCTTTGCATGTTTCGTGGATATTAGCCAAATAGACTCAGAAACCGTGAAATAATGCATACTAGCAATTCTGGACGAAATAGCAGTTGATGATAAAATAAAAACAAGCGTGTCACATGCAGTTCAGCAAATCCCTATGTCGGATACTTCGACGATAAGCAGATTCGAAATTTTAGGAACTGAATTTTTTGAATCTTTAATTGAAAGCATAAAGCAGGCAGAATTGTTGTCAGTTACCATTGAAGACTTCAATATCCCAAACAATGTAATTTTATTCGTTCAAGATCCTTTTTAATTTGTCTTCAATTGCTAAAAATCTGTTATCCTCTGTTGATGAAGGTTCTCTGCAGTTAGAACTTGTGGATATGCAAAGTTCCAGCGCACTGAATAAAGATTTTCAAGAAAGTGGTATGTTAAGTTTTGGTTAAGCATCCAAAACCATTTATTTCTGTATACTTCGAAACACAAAAGAATAAAAGTAGGTTAAGGAAAGACATTCTGAAGTCACCGAGCGTATTGTCACACCCAGTGACACGAGAAACCATGAGAACTCCTTTCAAACGTCACAGAAAATACTAGGATACCCGAAGTTTAAGAAGTCCAGTGTGTGTGTTGTCTCTGCCATGTCAGCTCCCAGTTTTCCAGAGGATTCGCAAACAAAAAGGGAAACCAGAGAAGAATGAATGGTTTGTGAGGACAGTGAACGCCTGATGTCATTTCCGAAGTCGTCACCACCAGTATGTTAATGGTAGAATGCGCCTAGCATCCGCACCGTACATTTTCCAAGAGAGGCAGGACATTTCTTCGTTTGTCCTGAGTGTTATATTGTCCAATCGTGTATTCAAGACTGGCGTCTGTGGCTTAGGCGTTGAGAACGCGCTTCGTAATTTAGGAGTGCCGGGTTCGATCCCAGCTGCGGACGATTTATCGCGTTGGTTTAGATAGTGATACCAAGAGCTGGCCGTTCAGGATGCAGGGCAACTCAACGTAAAATGTACCTTATAAAATCACAATAGCCCCCCCCCCCCCCCCCCCCCCCCCAAAAAAACGTGTGGTTGGTCCCGCAAAATTTTGTTAAGGATAGGCAACTAACTTATATTCACGACTCTCCGTGTGATTTTCTCAGCCCACGCCCATCTGTATCTTATATCTAAAGATGGCCGTGCTCAGCCCTATTTGTGAGAGAGGGACAGAATAGATCCATTGCCATCAAAAATGTATTACACGGCGACTATATAAGGGCTTGCAGAAACCGCACGTGTTGTGCAGAAAGGAATCGCCGCAGTCTTTTAAACAAAACCAACGTGTTATCCGCCTACTAGGAGCTAATGCAGAAGAAGAAAACACAAGACAGTAATTATTACGTTTCTTTTTCTGCCTTCTATCCCCTAATGGGGCATATGCCCTCAACCAACTCTCGCCAGGTCGTGAAGTCCTTCGCTATTGCATGTAACTCTCCGCATACCCTCCGCATGTAACTCTTCGCATACCCTCCTTGTCTTTTTTATTTTGCTCTCTAGCTCCCTTCCCCATATATTTTTGGTCTGCCTTTTTTCCCCATGCCCCTGTGGGTTCAAGTGCAAAGATATTCTAGTTTAGAGGGCTACGTGGTTTCGAGGCATGGTGTCCGCCTCGAGTGCTAGAGGTTCCGGGTTTAATCCCCGAAAAGGGATGAGATTTTTTCATGTGCACTTGGACTTCTAATAACTTCCCCTTGTCTCTGGGTAGTGAGTTCGGACGCCCGTGTGAATTGTTACGCACGTAAAAAATCCCTTGGCAGTTGGAAATCTAAAAGAGTAGCCCAACGGCGCTGCCCAGGAAAAATTTGGAGTTTAAAATATATACCAAAAATATTTCAGGATCCTCGCCGGTGCTATAGAGACTGTGCACAATACTGAGCTTCTTCGGACTCAGACTTGAGTTAGAAGAACGAAGCACTTATGGGTAACCCCGTGTGCCATGATATTGATCCGTTGTTCAAAACTTCAAGACATTCTAGTGATATTGTTCTCAGATTTTCTCAACGTGTGTCCTATCCAACGCCAGCGTCTTTTCTTCCCTTCTTGGTCCACTGCAACTTGTTTAGTTCTCTCCTCCCAAAGCACTGAATGTGTGATTCTATTATACCATTTAATTCCTTCTGTAATGATTATGTTTGCCCACCATTAAATCTGCCACCGTCTAGTTCTTGACTGTGATGTTATCGTGACCTGGTTTATCGTTACATGTGCGAATTATGCTCCTGAGGTTTCGCTGACTCAGGTTTGAAATTATTTCTTTTTAAAAACGATAACTCGAATTTAAAGAGAGACTTCATGTCTGCATGTCGTTTATGTCACTTGAGCTTATCTGGTGTAGTAATTTGTAGAGTTCAGTAGATGGGAAGAGGAAGACCAAACAAGATCTGTAAACTGACTCCCTGAGTAAATTAGTACAGGGATAATGTATTGACCGACACTCATAGAAATATGCAAAACGTCTAGTCCGCTGAACCTGACAGAGTTGGAGGGAACTGATTAGTCAACAGCAACTGGTGACTGAAAGACACCGTGTTATGAGACTGTGATGTGATAAGGAACTGATTATGCGATGTTCCCTGTTCATGGCAGCTCGTGGTGCGCAGGGATTCATAGCTAAGGACCAGGGGTGATTGCTCAAAGAAAGCATTTGCGGATCACCGAGGGTCAGGGGTGAGCTGGGTAGTGGGGCTCTTCCAGGTCCTTTATAAATTTTATCAGACAGAAAGGTATGTAGGTAGGTATGCAGACAGACAGACAGACAGACAGACAGACAGACAGACAGACAGACAGACAGACAGACAGACAGACAGACAGACAGACAGACAGACAGACAGACAGACAGACAGACAGACAGACAGACAGACAGACAGACAGACAGACAGACAGACAGACAGACAGACAGACAGACAGACAGACAGACAGACAGACAGACAGACAGACAGACAGACAGACAGACAGACAGACAGATAGATAGATAGATAGATAGATAGATAGATAGATAGATAGATAGATAGATAGATAGATAGATAGATAGATAGATAGATAGATAGATAGATAGATAGATAGATAGATAGATAGATAGACAGATATATAGATAGACAGACAGATATAAGATGCTTGAGAAAGGCAGCCAGTAAAACTAGAAGAAATCGTGTGAGAAATGAAGAGAGGCTGAAATGTTTCGGTCAACTAATAGGGGGGGGGGGAGGAGATGCAGGCACAAGAGGAAGGTGGAAACATCAAGAGGCAGAGGCAGTCCTACAAGATAATGGATTGAAGTAGTCATTGACAGCCTAAGATGGCAAATTTAGACGTGCTGAGGATAGGAACCGAACGCACTCTGGTTCGGATACCTATCATCAGTTTAACTGCGACTTCTAGAGGTACAAATCAGATACTGATAAAAAAGCGAATCAGGCTGATGACATATTGACAGCCGTTTCGAGAGCAGGCCGTTAAGGCAGACTATTAAATATAAAATCGCCGGTGCTTTATTATTATCCGACCCCCCCCCCCCCCCCCCCACACCCCCTTTTTCCCTTTCCCGATGACGTCACAGGACAGTCAAACATTTTAGATTGTGGTAAGACTGGGCTTCCCTGCTTTCTGACGCTTTTAACGACCCTAAAACATCTAGAACTGGTCCTAACCCCAACTCACCTACATCCCACGAGAGTGCAGCCTAGATCCTACGACTGCATGCAGCCTAGGTCCCACGACTGCATGCAGCGTATCTACCACCCCCTGAAATATTAGAATGTCCCAAATTGACTTGTAAAACCTCAGACAGCCACACACACACACACACACACACACACACACACACACACACACAACTGCTGGGGTTGGTTTTTCAATGTCCAGTAAAGGATTCGAAACTAACTTTTAACCATTTTTTGTTTCATTTATGTTAATGAAACTGAAACTCTCTTTACTCACTGTTGTTGTTTTTATCCACTGGTGAAAGCTCGCCGCTGACACACAGCCTTTAGTGCTTTCCCTGTGGCACTCTTACTCTCGTAAACACTGTGCTCAATGTGCCGTACTTCCCTAGTGTGTACTGTGTAGCGGACGGTTTCCACATTTCCTGGCTACAGCCTGGTAACCAACCATTCAGCAACATTCACTGACGCGTGACGGGACCTGGCCATTATCCAGAATTTTCTGACGCCTAACCTAAACGGCATTATAGCTTCAGCCAGTGAGCTTGCCTAGACAACGCGTTAGTCTCTCTCTGTCTCTCTCTGTCTCTCTCTCGCTCTCTCTCTCTCTCTCTCTCTCTCTCTCTCTCTCTCTCTCTCTCTCTCTCTCTCTCTGTCACTTTCTGTCGCTTTCTATTCTCTATTAAACTTCTCTTTACCACTTTTTTCTTTTGGTTCTAAATTAATTAAGTAACAGAAAGTGTATTGATCGGCACTCAAAGAAAGAAGTAGAAAGATAGAAGAACACACTAGACACCATAAAAATTGAAAGCTATAGTTACCCTGCCGGGAATTGAACTTGTCACCTCCAGACGGCGTGTGCGCCCCGCCATGGATACAAGTGCACTAAGAACATAGTCAACAAGGCACCCCCCCCCCCCAAAAAAAAGGTGTCTTATTGGCCATGTCTATCGTACAGCATGAAATCCACAACTAAGGAATACGGACATAATTCATTCCAAACCATTGAAATGGTACCATAGGTTACAAAAATGTATATTAACGAAGCATATGTCGAAAAACAAGCACTGCAACAATTTATCCTGTTCGCTTTCTCATTCTCTCTCTCTCTCTCTCTCTCTCTCTCTCTCTCTCTCTCTCTCTCTCTCTCCCTCTCTCTCTAACTATCTATCTATCTATCTATCTATCTATCTATCTATCTATCTATCTCTCATTCTCTCTCTCTCATTCTCTCTCTATCTCTCATTCTCTCTCTCTATCTCTCACTCTCTCTCTCTCATTCTCTCTCTCATTCTCTCTGTCTCTCTATCTCTCATTTTCTCTCTGTCTCTATCTCTAATTCTCTCTCTGTCTCTCATTCTCTCTATCTCTCATTCTCTCTCTCTCTTTATCTCTCATTCTCTCTCTGTCTCTTTCTCTCTCTGTCTCTCTCTCTATCTCTCATTTTCTCTCTCTAATTCTCTCTCTCTCTCACTGATCTCACTTCCAGTGCCTCTTTCACTCTCATCGTCACGCACTCTTTCTCTTTATCTTCAGGCCATCTGTCACACTCTTCCTCTCTATATTCCTTTCTCTGCCTCTCATAACTTTGAATTGCGGTAAAGATACAAAGTTAGTTCATAATCATCATCATCATAAACCACTTCTGCAGTTAAGCGACGTGGGTAGGAATAATTTGTAATCCAGTGCACGCTGGCTGCCACTGGCTATTGTCATGCTGTGAAGGCGTAGAGCGTCTTTAATGTTGTCGATCCATGTTTCTCTTGTAGCTGATATTCTGAGATGTAGTGTTTGTGATGGTATTTGTTCTTGCTGCATTCTAACGAGATGGCCAAACCACTTGATCTTCTGTTTCTCAATGAATCTAGTACAAGGCGTCGTATCCACAATTTGTCATTATTCATTCGATCTCGGATGGTTAGGTTGGCTGATTTTCTCAGGCATCTTACCTCGCAGGTGGCGATTTTTCGAACATGGGCTTCAGATAGTGTCCATGTTTGGCACTGGTAGCTTAATGTTGGAATGAACATACTGTTTATAATCTGTCTCTTTGCACTCATGGTTATGTTTGGATGTCTAAATAATGGTGATAGTTGGTATATAAGTGCACTTGCTTTCTGACATCTGGTTTATGTTTATCTGTCAATTCTACCATCTTCCGTGATCATACTTCCCAGTTATTTAAACTCCCTAACCAGATTCAGACCAGACCATTCAACTCTGACTGAACATATCTGACATGCCTTCTTGTGTTCTTAACACACTTTGGCTTGTGTGGTACATGGCTATGATGTTCTCTAGTTACTGTAAAGTGGTAAAGTTGGTTGCCTGTTCTTTGCAGGACGTTGAAGAACCAATCCCAGCTTCTTCTGGGGGGGGGGGGGGGGGGGGCTCCTTGGTGTGTAAGAATGTGCTCAGGCGCTTGGCACTGCACTACCGTCAAAGTCCTCTGGGGAAGCATCAGTCATCTTTTGACAGCTCCGAGTATACCTTTCAAAAGTGACAATGTGGTATGTCACTTACAAAAGAAAATCTGCTGCTCTGTCTTTCTGCATATCTCACCACTTCTTTTCATCTCATTTTAAAGTTTGCAAACAATAAGGTAAAAAAAAAAAAAAAAAGTGGCAGTACAACATTTCTGGATGGCATTCAGATATGCTTCTGTTGCATCCATTGATTAAAGGGTTTGATAGAAAAGAAAAAGACTTACACAAGAACGATCACGTGAGCCTCCGTGGATTATGCCACATGAACCAGATTCAATGTTACTGTTTTCCCAAGATTATGGAAAATGTCCAAGCATATAGAACATTTCTGTATTAAACAAGCTGCTTCGAGATACCAGCTAAGTGATTTTGTGTATCTGTGTAGTATTGTGTGATTTGTATGTGCTGATGAAGGCTTCATAGTCGCATCGTTCACGTTTTGTTTGTATTTGTTATATTGTGGAGCTTGTTAATATACTTGTCGTTCGGTTTTATATCTTTTTCTGTATTAAACAAAGGTTGATCTCGTCTTATATGAATTTATTGGGTAAGCTGAGCGTTCTCAAGATTTCTTGTCGCGCCTACAAAAACACACACACATAATCCTGTTCTAATGGCACGATGGAAGAGACGGGGGGGGGGGGCCTTGAGCCCTTAATTCCTGCAGACAGCGGTGTGTGCACTAAAGTCAACCTTCGCTGTGAAGACGGCACTGTTCCATGCAAGTGAACGCGATATGTATGTCACAACTTTCAAATCCTGCCCATCTGACAGCAATACACCTCTCACCCTGGCCGATCTTCTTATTTCAACATAAGGATATTCCACCCTGAATCGTGTAAGAACCCTTTTCTACGTCCTTATGTGAATTGGGCATATAGGGCAAGACCTACATTTTACAGTCCAATCGGTACTCGGTAGATGATGTGGTCACGCCAGCCGTCTTTATTTCCCACGACTTTATCTCGTATCCATTTAAGGCAAGGTTGACCTATGGGCCAAAGATTATCTTTGACAAAAATCCGGCTTCATCGAGAACTGAACCCACGACCTTCGAATCCGTAGGAGAGCGTCTGGCAGTTAGACTGCGGGGCTCCCATCTTGAAGGTTCAAACATCTAAATTCCCTTTAATGGAAATCTATTCCAGTTTTGTTTTCTACAGTTTATCCCATGAACCATTGATTACTTAAACTTAGCCTAAAAATTTCCTGGCATTTCCAGCAGTGACACTTTACACAAGCCCCAAACACACTTTCACGTTTTGACTTATCTCGTTGTCAATTTTTCTTTTTATACTTAGATTACCTACACTGAATATGTGTGTTTTGACTTTGTGTGTGTGTGTGTTGGGAAAAAAAAAAGGGGGGGGGGGGGGTCAGGTTGTCTCTTGTCATATTCCTAGTGATTTGACCTAAATTGGGGTCAGGTTGTCTCCTGTCATATTCCTAGTGATTTGACCTAAATTGTTCACTATACACAATCGTGTAATGGATACCCATATAAGAAAAACAAACCAGACCTCTCTAGTCGTATGTACTTCGTGTCAACACTACAAGGTAGAAGGAAACAAGATAAGACGTCACACAGTCACCTACACAGTATATATAGGGATGTTGGGGTATAAAATAAACACCTACTAACACAAACCCTAACCCCCGTCCTATAATATTGGACTTTCCTGGAAGTTCCCAGGAAATCTCGGTCCATAAGATGAGGCGAAATAAAAGAAAAAACCGAGCATTATGTGTAACGATAAGGAAGAGCCAAACTATGTTCTATTGTAATACCATGCGAATAGAGGCATCCCCTGTCCCTGCGGGACTGCAGGGGACACCAGGTTACGACTTGCTGTAAGCGTTAAAAAAAACATGTGCCGCTTCATAAATAAGGTGAGCTGCCGTGTGCGCACCGATGTCTTTAGTAATAGCATGCGTGCTGAGGCCCCAGTTTCTTTTCGGTAAGACTCTAGTACTGTCGTCTGCAAACAACGAGGCATTTAAAAAAAAAAAAAAAACAACTATCCTGCGTTGAAATCGAACCTAGTACGTTTAGACATGAAGGATACAAGTACTGGGGTGGATTGATGGGGGACAAAATGCCATAGACAGGGCTGAGCTGAGGGGCACCTAAGGAAGGGAATAAGATTGAAGAAAGAAATTATTGCAGAAAGGATGAGAGCTGAGCGTCTGAGAAGAAACACACATGTTGGCAGCAACGTACCTGAAATCCTATGCTGTAATCAAGGAAGACTTTTCTTATCGCAAACAGGTCTCGCTAGTCACACTCGCTATCGTCATGGGCTTTGTGTACCATGCCTCCCGATATCGCAGTATTATACTATCGTCTGTTGTCACGTGTGGATATGCACTAAGACGCACCAGTATTGAGTGAGCAAACAGGACGTCAAAACAATACGTAATGTTGTTAGGCAATTGTAATCTAGGAGATTGGAAGTCGAAGTTAGACCAAGGCGGACGTGTGGTCCGGCCTTGGTGTGGATCCTTGAGGGATGCCACGGAAGAAATGGCAGTCGCAAGTTTGACCAAGGCGGACGTGTGACCCTTGAGGACACTTTACCCCGGGATGCTACGGAAAGATTCGGAGTATACAGTCTAAAGGAGACAGACGTGTGGTCGAGTCTCAGTGGATCCTTGAGGACGCTCTATCCCGGGACTCCACCAGAAACCTCAGCTAAAAGCTGATACATTGTTTATTGCGCTCGGCAAGAAGCCGGTATACTTTAAGGAAGGATTCTCCAGGCCGAATCATTAAAGAGGGACATTGCCCTGCTCAGACTGCAGAAGAGATCGATGTGACCGTCCGGACTTTCAAGGTCGGACTGTTGACCCGTCGTTTGAATTGAAGATGTCATTCGAAGTAATTAAGGGTGTGCGTGCGGTAGCTTGTGTTGGCGTGTTTGGGTTAAGTCTTCATCAAGAGTCCTATTATTTGCACATTTTCTCATTGATCAAGTGTGTCCACAAATACACTAATTACATATCCCCTAGTCTTCGTCGCTAACTGCGTTTGAAAGCTTTGAAGTTCATACTGTTCAGCCACACTTGGCTGGTGACATTGCTATTTATCTGATGCCGCATTTGATTGTACCCGCCGCACATCACATCTGGGAAGACTGAAAGGTGCCAATCACAGTCACCTACGGAGGATTTAGACCACCAGGAAGGCCGCCCTTCCGCGCATGGTCCGTCCAATTATCTCCATAAAGTTGTGGGTTTGGTGGCGCAGTAGGGTAGTGGCTGGACCCTTATCTTCCGATCCAGAGATCTTGAATTCGACCCCCAACCACCACCACATGCCGATTGGGAATTTGGAAAATGACCTTGGTTTTCAGCCTAAAGTAGTTACCAGGAAATTTGTTAGGAAGAAAAAGCGGCAGGTGCGATGTTCGACACATCAGCCATCAATTACAAATTGTTCTATATAAATATGAGTCTTGCATAATATGCCCAATATGTCATTAGCGTAAATACGTTTCTTAATTTTTACTTGTATTTATACAGAATTATGGATTTTAACCTGGTCTGGTATAGATATCTTGTCTTACTGAGGACGGTATTGTTTTCCGAACATTACAACCCTTCCGTGTCTGTTTATGCAGCAGGATACCTTTCATGGCCCTATCTATCTGTTCACGCCACGTCCTGTCCAGATAGGACAACTGCGCTTCCCTAAATCCACAAGAGAGATACGCGACCATCTATCAATTCCAACATCTTATTCAACACGCTGAAGTTCCCGCTTGCTTACTGTTAGGATCTACACACCTTTTCCTGCAGCTAATAATAGTCTGTGACCTAGAGCCAGTGTTGCCACTTTTCTTTGACAAAAAATATCCAAAACTGTGTCAAAAAATATCTAAAAAGATCTAAATCTGCGTGGAAAAGATCTAGACAAAACATCCAAATTGAAAAAGTCAAAAATTACATAGCTTTTGTTATGACTTACCCTACATAATCATGTCCTCACCTTCACTGATGTCTGCCTCACAAGATCCACAGGATACACTTAGCTTGGATAATGAAGTTGAAGCTTCAGATCCAAAATGACCCTGGTATGCTTTAGCTGTTCAAATTTCTTATAAGTGGAACAGTAGGCTTATTTCTCTAGTCTCATCAGGCCGAATTTTAATGGCACGATAGCATTTAAGAGGTCAAATTTCATCCTGTTTTTTAGGTTAGATTTGATATAACAGTCCTTTTGTTTTTAAATCATTAATTTTTGATTCGATTAAATATCCAAGGTGTGGCTTAGGAGCCAAATAGCTCTCTATAGTGCAAGTGAGCAAATCAGCTTTAGAAGTTGGCAACACCAGTCTTTTACCGAGTGAAATAGCAAGGTGAGATCATCAAGTAATTTAACTTTATCAACAAGTTTAGATTCGAACAGTTTATTAATTTTTTGCACTTCCATTAGAATAGGTTATAAAAAGAGAATGAATGACACATTTTTTTCATCACTGTACATTCCATATAGTATTTCAGCTGTGTAGCACTTTTCACTTTGTCTTCTTATTTCAAAGTGCGTCTTCAAATTCAGCCATTGCTTCATAATTCTTTTAACAGCTGGTTAAATTGATAACCATCTAGTTTTGCAATCTGACAGAATTTTCGGTGGTGTGGAACCATCATTCAAGGCTGTATATAATGAATTGTATTGCTGTTGTCTGACAAATGATTTGGAAAACCAGTAAAGTGTTTCAGCAATAAGGTATTCCAAATTCCTTGGTAAATATTTGGATGAAGCATGTGATAATGCTAGCTGCAATGAATGACGCATACATTTTATAAGTATTAACGATGGGTTAGCTTCCTTCAACTTGGCATAAACGCCGTTGTTTATACCAACCATCACTGAGGC
Organism: Candidula unifasciata; assembly: GCA_905116865.2. Classification (NCBI taxonomy): domain Eukaryota; kingdom Metazoa; phylum Mollusca; class Gastropoda; order Stylommatophora; family Geomitridae; genus Candidula; species Candidula unifasciata. Next base: position 674,299 of record CAJHNH020004323.1, read on the forward strand.
ATTATCAGTACCAATTACAGCCAAATTCTTCAAGCCTAACTGTTTGCAGATTAAAAGGTCCTTCAGTTCCTAAACTATACTTTCTACATCACACTTTTCAAATTGAACTAGTCCAAGATTTTTTTACAAATTGAACTAGTCCAAGATTTTTTTACAAATCGATCAAATGGTCACAGTTTGAAATTGCGCTGTGCCAAATTAAAAACATTGTGACTGATACTTCAACTTTTGATGATTCATTTATCAGTATAGTTCTGAAAACAGATGTCAGCGGTGTAATATCTTTAAATAAAACTGCAGTTTTATGCTTTTTTTAGTCTCTGCATGAATCTTTGAATTTTGTATTTTCGCTTTAATTTCACACTTGCAGTACTTACAACAAGCTTTGGTCATATTCCCAGTTTTTAATTTTGTCATCATGCAACCACTCTTTCCAAATTTTTTGCTCATACTTTACTTTTGGCATGTTGAAAGGTTTTTTCAAAGTGAAAGCTACATAAGAAGGTAAGCAATTATTTTTTTTTAAATCACATAAAAAAGAAATGCAAAGTCAGCACAGTGAGGATACGGTTGAAACAAAGTTAGTATGATTTACGCGCATTTTTATTAATCAGTACCGGGGCTGCCAGATATGTGTGCGTTGACCCCAGTGAAAGTTCAAAGTTCAAGTAATGGCAGTTGTCACAATGTACGTGCCAGACCAAAACAAAAATATTGTAGTAAATATTTCACACAGTAATTATTAAATTGACAATGAAAGAAAAAAAATGTATAAAATATCTAACCCTAATTGAAATGTTTTAGAAAAATATTTACGATCTAAACGTCAAAAACAGTATCTAAATGCAATGAAAAAGATCTAAATTTGGATATAAAAGATCCAAAGTGGCAACACTGTCTAGAGCACAGCGTGTATGTCGGCCTACTTTTGTTACTAGATGTTTCAAACTGGGCCCAAGTTCGTGGTGTAGTCGCTGGAGTTATCTTTTAGTTACCATGACCTTCAAGAGTCTAAACACAGGGCAGAGGTCTCTGAAGGGCCATGCGCAGCACTGAAGGCAACGGGTTTCTAGTCAGTTGTTAAAAAAGTAGACGGAAAATGTTTCGGGTAGCAGGTACTAATGCTGTAATGCGTGTACAATGCCAGCTTTCATAATTAGCTACTTGCATTAGCAGTGAACTTAGATTCTGGTGTGGGACGGTTAGTTCTGGCACACCTTGTGGCTGCCTTGTGCATTTACTTTGCGTGTGCGAGCATCAAGATTTCCCTGGAACACGTTTCTCACTTGTTTTCAAGTGGCACCATAGCTGATACCTGGACTAGCGACAAACAGCAACATTATTTGAACCCATAAATATTTACCTATTAGTAGCAAATGTTTAGGACACAGTCAGCTATCGTGGCGCTGTCTCGTGACTGAAAAAGTTAAACATCACGGAAAGAAACAGGTGTTATATTAATATCCTACCCCAAACAGGGGACATCCACAGGTCACGGGACAGTCAAATATTTCAGGGGGTGGTAGATAGAATGCATGCAGTCGTGGGACCTAGGCTGCATGCGTTAGTGGTACCTAGTCTGTACTCTCTCGTGGGACGTAGGTGGGTTGCATTTAGGGCCAGTTCTAGATGTTTTGGGGGTCGTTGAAAGCATCATAAAGCCGGGAAACCCAGTCTTACCACGTTCTAAAATGTTGGACTTCAGGAGACGTCGTCTGGGGTAGGATAATAATAAAGAACCGAGGAACATTTTGCGGTGAAATACCCGAAAGGTGGTACTGGCCATTGTCACTCCGTTGAATTAATTGTTAATTAATTTCTCATAGGTTCCGAGTAGTTAGCGTTCTTTGGATACGCTCTTCAGGTGCTGCCGGCGTGCTAGTAAACGAACAGGCGGGTAGACTGGCTTGTTCTGCACAATTTGATGGTGAATTGGAACATGTCAATACAAATATTGTAAATTCCTTTGGGAGCGAACAGTGCTGAGGCACAAAAAGATCATCGCAGTCTAAGAATGATGGTGCTGCGAGGCGTGACTACGTGATCTGTCCAGGACTCAACAGTCAAGGAGAAGACGAGCCGGATATACAACCAGACTGTTACTGGTGCCGTCGGAATTGGAACTCTTCGCTTGCTGATAAAGGTGGGGACATATCGCTTATGGGAATGTCCCAGGTGCTGTGATGTTGGTTCTTAATTCCTCTTGGTATACAAAATGTTTTAGTTTTTCTGCCAAGACAACGAGCAATTTTCTGTTAGCTATTGTCCTATGTTGAAAACAACGTAAGCTGTGTTTCTATTTATTTCTTGTGTTTTAGGTTTGGTCTAAACACACTAAAGACATCTTACAAAAAATGTTAATAAGTAGCTATAATTAATACATTGTCTCAATGACAATAATTTGCTACTCGTTTGAGTCACCAAGGGATACCTTGTTGACACTTCTTCTTCTTCTTTTGTCAAAATCTGCTTGTGCCGCTAGGCGTCGCAGTCTATCAGATGATCGGCAACCGAGCCAGGGCGCGCTCAGTCGCTTCATATGCCGTGATGTTATGAAGTCTCAAGTTGTCCGTGACTCCTTCAATCCATCTTCTTCTTGGTCTTCCCCTGCCTCTTGTTGTTTCGATTTTCATGTTGTATGCTCTTGATGCTGGCATCGTTGGTTCCATTCTCATTAGGTGACCAAACCATTTCATTCTTTGCTTCTCAATAAATTTAACGATGGGTATGGTTCCAATAGTTCTTGTAATAACATCGCTTCTCACTCGATCTCTTCTGGTTTTATTCGCAGCCATTCTCAAACATCTCATTTCACAGGTGGTTAGTCTTCTCTCGTGTTCTTTTGTTAATGTCCAAGTCTGACATTGATAACCTAATGTCGGTATAAAGATTGTATTTATAATTTCTCTCGTATATTGTTTCTAGAGCAGATTTTTGTGAACTCTTAAATCCACTGCCGATTTGCTGGACCTGACACAGATTCATCCTTAAGAGAACACTGGAAAACACGTAAATTTGTTGACACTTACAGGACAGATAAGACAGGTATGTATTCAAACTGCTACTGTTAGCATTGGAACTGGAACTCTTCTTTGGCTGCTGATGAGAGAACTCTGCGCTGGCTGCTCGAGATGGGGACGGAGCGTTTATGGTAATATGCATCGGTTCTTGGCTCACCTTGGCTCTACTTGTATGGGCTGATTTATATATATATATATATATATATATATATATATATATATATATATATATATATATATATATGTGTGTGTGTGTGTGTGTGTATATATGTGTGTGTGTGTATATATATATATATATATATATATATATATATATATATATATATATATATATATATGGGATATAAGCGAATGGGTCCCATTTACGGTGCCTTTGCTTTATTCTCCGTGTGGCTGACCTTTTTATGCATTTGTAATATATCTTGGTTTAGCTAACAATTCCTATTTCTGTTCCCTGATAAAGACTTTGATCAAACGTTCTTGGCTCACCTTGGCTCTACTTGTATGGGCTGATTTATATATATATATATATATATATATATATATATATATATATATATATATATATATGTGTGTGTGTGTGTGTGTGTATATATATGTGTGTGTGTATATATATATATATATATATATATATATATATATATATATATATATATAAATGGGATATAAGCGAATGGGTCCCATTTACGGTGCCTTTGCTTCATTCTCCGTGTGGCTGACCTTTTTATGCATTTGTAATATATCTTGGTTTAGCTAACAATTCCTATTTCTGTTCCCTGATAAAGACTTTGATCAAACGCTCGCCCGTATCTGTAGGTGTGTTTCGATTCGCCAAACTTCCTAGTCGCAGTTTTGTATTCACGTATTCTTCTCAATCAGCCCGACAGCGACCTCTTCTATTATCAATAGACACGATATGTACCTTACAGAGTTTTTGCGCTGCCAGTATTGATTATCATACGCACTTTAACATCTGACCTTCAACACTTGCAAATGTGGAATTCATATCAGATAATAGGGAAGCATACGTAACGAAACCAGGAAGGTTGGGGGGGGGGGGGGGGGTTAGACCATCACTTTTTCTCTACCGAGAGGGTAGCTGGTAGCTAGGCCGCCTCAAATATTGCGTAAAAAGCTAGCCGGCTACCCTTTTTCCCCTATATATAGAAATTGTCTTTAATAGATTTCTCCGTGTTGAGTTTCATGGTCATTGTGGCTTGGAGAAGACGTATGTTGAAGGGTGCAGTTTGTGGAAGGCGAGGCCGGCAGGGGTACAGGACACATTGGAAATGAAAGCACAAGAGGTTGAAGAGCTGGCTAGAGAAAGGAATACTTTCAGGCGTGCCGTGAAGAGAGCGACGTTCTGTAAACAACATGCTGATTGATGGTGATTTCTCCGTGTGGGTTCAAGGCCTCCATTTTGGAGAGCAAGGTAGAAACCCACTGCCTCTACGGCCCCCCCCCCCCCAAATACGCACGTCGTCGGAGCGCGTTAAGGGTGTTTTCTTCGAAGTTTTATTTTTTATTTTTTTATTCTTTTTATCTGACAGGAAAGGAACCAACAGTCTGCTTTCAAATAGGCCATGTCTGTAAAACGGATGTACATGCTAACCTCAAGTTCTGGATTAAGATCACAGTGGACGAAAACAGCCATAACTTTCCGCCGGTTTACAGCACGTGAACTCTGAAAAGAAGATTTCATATTTACGTGCCATTCGGCTGAATGTTATTATTGGTATCATCAGTATTATTATTGTACTCTTAAACTAGGACTTAACACATCAAGTGCAATTTGGTATTTAAAAAATTGTATGGCGATAAGGCGGGGGTGGGGGGGGGGGGTTGTTGAGCCACTCCGACCTTGGTTTCCCAACCCGCAGTAGCTTCTTCGATGAGACGCTGCTGCCAAAGAAAAAGTCTCTATTTACACTGCCACAGTATGCGTTTCACACTTATATGTATACAATGACAGACGGGGCAATATTGGGAGGATTGTTTCGTGCTATTTTTTGGTTTGACATTTATAAGGCTTCTAATTGTCCCCGATCGCTCACGGTGCCAGATTTAGATTCTGTGGCGGGCTAAACTGGGAAACATTGGCACAACAAAGAATTGCAAAGTTGGTCACGTGGAGGACTTTTGGCTATTAATAACGGTGCGGTTAAAATGGGAAAACAAACAGTATTTGAATGAATGGAAGATGAGAATAATTAACTGATGTGTATAAAAAAAAAAAATAACTGTAAAATGTTACCAAACACACACATGCATCAAGAAATTTAAAGAGTTTAACCTCTAAGCTTCCACACACACAAAAAAAGCAAAATCTTTATTTTTGATGTGAACGTTGCGGCTAGACAGACCTCATCAGCATAAAAACAAAGCGCCTACGCCAAATCAATTATAATAGAAGCGCACGCTATGCAGTTCTCCTGTATCCCGCGAGCATAGCGGCCCGTGCTAATCTGTTTATGAAATGATGCACATTTTTGTTGCAGGATGGGTTGGGCAGGTCGTGTCTGTATACTGCTTTATCCATGGTCTTGTTTCGACAATGACTTTTAAGTCTTTAATAAACGTCAATCACCCTGTGTAGCAACTACGTCTATGTGGCTTTCTTATCTTACCTAGCATTCACCGGCGGCAATCTCCGATTGTTCGTCCACTTCTGGGTCTTGTTCCAGAAGATGAGTTTGTTTGCAAATCTGTTTTCACAGATCTAGCGCATTGGTATGCAGTCTGTTGGTTCCTCTCCTTTTTAGTTGATGCACTCTGACTTCGAAGGAAACACCCATAATATTCTCTTTCTATAAAAAGTTTGTAAACTCTTTTAATCCCAAGAGATTTTCCCACTAAAAATAGTAACTTTTTGTGAGCGTAAATACTTTTAAAAAACAAACCAATGTTGTATTGAAAAAAAGCATAGAAGTTGCTACTGAGGACGCCAAGTTGCAATTTTTAAAAACGAAAATTCACATAAATCGATGTTTGCTCTTATGAAAGACCGCAGCCGATCACGTTCCATGCGTTCCTTGGTACTAATAAAGGTTCAGGAAGGCGTAGATCTATAACACCCCCCCCCCCCCCCCCCCCCACACGATGATGCCACTTAACCCACGCGGGATGAGAAGATATGTATGTATGTAACTTGTAACCCACATCACACAAGCGATAAACACCCGGGGACACAAAGTACCACCATGCGGATGAGGATCACCCGTGGATAGGTCCAAGAAACCCCGTTCAGCCGTTATGCCATATTTATGGCCCGGCTATATTTAGGGCCCCCGGCAAAAGCCAGGGTGGGGGAGAAGGACCGTGTGGTCGAGCATATCCAAAACAATAAGACAGATATGTGTGGTGGTACGGGATCGGATGCATTGCTCTACCAATTGATCTGATTAAACATGGACTGCTAAAGACAGGAAAGAGGAACAGAAATGATAAGGGAAACAAAAGGTATATGTAAACTGTGAAAAACCACTTACAGTAAACAAACAGTGGATGTTGCGGTGATAAGCCTTCATCAGCAGAATAGCGTCAAGAAACAAAACAACACACACACATAAGTGAATTGATTAAAATTACTGCCTTGCTGTATTCAAATATTATTTAAAGAAATAAAACGAAACAGTAAAAAACGACATAAATTTATAAAGTATATAAAACTTACTTGGATCGTTCTGAGTCATATTTAGAACGGAAATGAAGCAGATGTCGTGTGTATAGAGGAGCGGGAAAGCGAAATCTTATCAGTGGAGGCAAAGAAGAGGAGAAAGTGGTTACCAAACAAAGCGACTGAGGCGGAGGGAACAGAGCGGGACATTGTTGTAATGTGACTAGATGTGTAGGAAATGGGTGTTTGATAGGCACGGGGGGGGGGGGGGGACCGAGCGGGACATTGTTGTAATGTGACTAGATGTGTAGGAAATGGGGGACTGATAACCACAGAGGGGACCGAGCGGGAAATTGTTGTAATGTGACTAGATGTGTAGGAAATGGGTGACTGTTAACCACAGAGGGGACGGAGCGGGACATTGTTGTAATGTGACTAGATGTTTAGGAAATGGGTGACTGATAACCACAGAGTGGACAGAGCGGGACATTGTTGTAATGTGACTAGATGTGTAGGAAATGGGTGACTGATAACCACAAAGAGGTATGAGTGCGAACGTCTTCGCAACCTAACTTAACAAGTGCCGACTGATTTGATGTGCTACAATGCCTCATGATTATGATGATGACGAAGATAAAGTGTGCGTATGTGTCGTCTGCACACTGGAGACTGATTATAGCGCCTCCTCTGCTGTCTGTGGGAATATGACGTGGTGAGATCTCAAACTCTTCCACGGTGGTTTTCTCGTTCTCAAAGCTATTAGAACAGTCTTTTTCTGAACAACACGACGCGAAAATCGAGCTCTCGTTGGTCCAAATTTTAACTGTGAAAGTTTCACTTACCTTCAAGCTACAAACCCGCACACGATGATGGTGAATGCCATATTTATCTCACATTCCTTGTTTCAATGGCTACAGGAGACAGTTTTCTATATAAAGAAAGAACATTTGTTTCATTTATCAACATGTGCAAGTTTTTGATCTGTCCACACCATTTGCATACCTGCTGACGATTGATCACTTTCTCACAAACAGAAAATGAATCCACTCAAAGTCAGCCACTTAATGAAGATCTATCGCTGGAGTGGGCGTGTGCACTTTGTGGCTTTTAAGTAATCGCAGCTCTAAAAGGAAGGTGTTCTCGTATTTATTGTTTCTGTCGAGTCTATCCCCGGTACTAAAGAGCTAGATTTGATTATTACAATTTACACTGTTGCAGATCTTCTGATGGTTGCTGAGGGGGCGGCCTGGGTGATCTACGTCCGATCTGAGGATTGATGGAGTGTAATTAATTGGCAGATTTTGCAGAATTTGCAACAACAAAATGCCACCAGCGACTACAACACACAAACGCGGTCACGCAAACACAGACACACACAGAAAGAGAGACAGAGAGAGAGAGAGACGTACACAGACACAGAGAAAAGAAGATAGACAGGGGCACTGAGTGGTAAAGAGTCATTATGAGATAGTGGAGATAGAAATACACAAAAATCACAGACACCTAACGAAGAGAGAGAGGAGCCAGGTGTGAGGGAGAGGAGCGAGGTGTGAGGGAGAGGAGCGAGGTGTGAGGGAGAGGAGCCAGGTGTGAGGGAGAGGAGCCAGGTGTGAGGGAGAGGAGCCAGGTGTGAGGGAGAGGAGCCAGGTGTGAGGGAGAGGAGCCAGGTATGAGGGAGAGGAGCCAGGTGTGAGGGAGAGGAGCCAGGTGTGAGGGAGAGGAGCCAGGTGTGAGGGAGAGGAGCCAGGTGTGAGGGAGAGGAGCCAGGTGTGAGGGAGAGGAGCCAGGTGTGAGGGAGAGGAGCCAGGTGTGAGGGAGAGGAACCAGGTGTGAGGGAGAGGAACCAGATGTGAGGGAGAGGAGCCAGGTGTGAGGGAGAGGAGCCAGGTGTGAGGGAGAGGAGCCAGGTGTGAGGGAGAGGAACCAGGTGTGAGGGAGAGGAGCCAGGTGTGAGGGAGAGGAGCCAGGTGTGAGGGAGAGGAGCCAGGTGTGAGGGAGAGGAGCCAGGTGTGAGGGAGAGGAGCGAGGTGTGGGGAAGAGGAGCGAGGTGTGAGGGAGAGGAGCGAGGTGTGGGGGAGAGGAGCGAGGTGTGAGGGAGAGGAGCGAGGTGCGGGGGAGAGGAGCCAGGTGTGAGGGAGAGGAGCCAGGTGTGAGGCAGAGGAGCGAGGTGTGAGGGAGAGGAGCCAGGTGTGGGGGAGAGGAGCGAGGTGTGAGGGAGAGGAGCGAGGTGTGAGGGAGAGGAGCGAGGTGTGAGGGAGATGAGCCAGGTGTGAGGGAGAGGAGCCAGGTGTGAGGGAGAGGAGCCAGGTGTGAGGGAGAGGAGAAGAGAAAGGGAGAGATTGAAGCAATAAGAGACAATAAGAGAGAAATTCAGCACAAAACAGAAATCGGGATAAACAACCTAGAGAGAGAGAGAGAGAGAGAGAGAGAGAGAGAGAGAGAGAGAGAGAGAGAGAGAGAGAGAGACCAAGTTGCATGAAAAATGACAAAGAGAAACTGTAGAAAAAATAGAGATACAGATAACAATGCACATATACGCAGAATTAGACGCACTGAGACAAAGAAATCGGGCACAAAGAAACAGAGACATAGAAACACACAGACACCGAGAAATGAACAGACTGAGACAAGGACAGATATAAAGAAATAGAAAACCCATTAGAAGACGAGAAAAAGACGCAGATAAATTCAAGTAGTGACAGTAAAATATGTCAGGATTTAAAAAAGGGAAAAGAAAAAAACCCTGGGACTGGCGAAGCTATAAGCACACCAAGCTATACAGAGCCAATTACAATGTTTTTAAAGTTGCGAATTCTTCACGGCAAGTTGTGTAAATCATTGCCCGCATTTGCTGGCTGTTCGTCGTTTTATTACTGTGCAATTTTACGTTCCGTACTTTGTCATTTCAAGTGAACGGTCGGCGCTCTTCTATACCATAGCCAAAATCAGCACAAAGCGATTTGCTTCCAAATTGCCTGCAGCTAGAGTTGCAAGATACTCCGCTTTCCGTGAATTCCTCATGGTGTTTTTGACTTGACTAAATGTTGTTCTTATGGAGTAAGTATAGTCTCTTGATTGTGTACATTTTGTCGTATATCAGGAGCGGAAAATGTTACAAACAACGAGTTGTCACTCCATTTTAGTAGTGTTTTCCTCGTCCCTTTTAGGATGGAATTTTTCGTTATTTGAAGCCCCACTCTGGCTCTTGCCAAGGGCCGCAATATAGCCCGGTCATAAATATGACCAATTGGTTGAACGCGGTTTCTGGGACCTCTTCACGGTGATCCTCATCCACATGGTGGCACATTTTGTCATCAGGTGTTTATCGCTTCTGTGATGTCCTGGTGGGGTAGAAAGTCAGTTATTTTACCAAATCTGGCAATCCTAGCTTAAGCCTGAATGTCACCAGGTGTTTCAAAATTATGAAGTATGTTCCTAACTCCAAGCCGCCAAGACCGATATAGGGAGCAAATAACGGGACATTCAGCAGGTTAGATATGTATATAGAAGGGAACAATCGACAGTCTTCTTCAGCATTCTATCCTCTAATGGAGCAAAGGCTTTCAACCAACTCAAGCTCAATTGTTCTCTCCTTCCGTACTACATGCAGCCCACCCCGGGTCCTCCCTATCTTTTTAACTTGACTCCTCTTCAGCTCCCTTCTCCGTGTGAGTGTGCATGTGTGTGTATGTGTGTGTGTGTGTGTATGTGTGTGCGTGTGGGTGGGTATGTCTGTGTTTGTGTTTGGTCGGCCTTTATTTCTAATCTCCCTTTTTGATATGCCCAGATGGGCTTCAGTGCAAAGACTTTCTAGTTATTCTCTTCTCAGGCTTTCTTAACGTGTGCCCTGTCCGGTGCCAGCGTCTTTGCTTCACCTGTTTGTCGATTTTTTTTAAAACATACACTTATTGTATTGCCACTTCAGCAAAAATGGTCTTCTTGAGCATGAGCTTTCGCCCTTTGGCCCAATGCAAAAATGGCCTAAAACATGAATCTAATTTACATGGCATGGTATGACATTGCTACGAACTTCTTATCATTAAAAAGCATTTACTGAATTTCTCTTCACTTGTTTATTTCTCTCCACAAAGCTCAACACTAGTGATGTTACATCACTTTTCTGCG
>CAJHNH020004323.1:690059-780059 GCA_905116865.2 Candidula unifasciata
TCTTCTTATTCTGCTTTTGCCCTTTAAAGGGCGGTTGACACATTGTGTTGTAGGTTACAGCTAGGCTGCGATATCTGCATTTTTCAACAAATCTGATCTCAGTAAACATCTAGACAATCTTCTTCTACGACATGCTTTTTATCAGACAGTGAGTCTATTCTCCTTCGCTCACTAAACAAACAATGGGACCATAAGACCGACGACACGGTTGTTGGGAATCTCCACCTGTTTACTACGTTATGTTATATTGTTTTATTTTATAGCATGTTATGTAATGCTGTGTTATGTTATATAGTTTTATGTTATGTTGTGTTATATTATTTTGTTTATTCTGTATAATTTTATGTTATGTTATGTTGAATTATATTTTGTTGTGTTTGTTATATTATGTTTTTTGTGCTATGTAATATTATTTTGTGTTGTGTAATGTTATATGGTGTTATGTTGTATTGCATTATGTTATATTTTGTTGTGTTGTGTTATGTTATATTATGTTACGTTGTGTGGTGTTGTGTTATGTTATATTGTGTCAAGTTAAATTATGTTGTGTTATGGTGTAATATGTTGTTTTGTGTTATGATATATTATGTTGTGTTGGGCTGTGTTATGTTTTGTTCATTTTGTGTGTGTTGTTTCATGCTTTAATGTGTTGTATTATGTTATGTTATAGTTGTTTTGTTATGTTATATTATGTTGCGTTGTGTTATTGTTGTACACTTTTTTGTACACTCTGTTGTACACTCTATATTCAACACGTATTTTTACGCACTGATACTCCTTAGTATCAGCAACCAAGTAATTAGGCCTAGGGTGCCTACTCTAGTATTCCGCTGGATATCTCCTTGATGGATGTGCTACAGTGAAGTCCTGCATACTGGCACACTTGGCACAGCATCATCTAATACAGTTGTTATCTTTATGAGTCAACCATAACGCTTTTGACAGGCCACATAAACTTTATTGTCATTAACATTACACGTCACACGTGATGATGCTTATTCATTAAAACTTGTAAGATAATAAATTTCTATTATCTACTCTGTTGTGATGATATAACAATCTTTCTCAATGGACTCCTGCCATTATAATAAGTAAAAAGACATTGAACTGTCTCCCGCAAACAACGGTAAATTAAAACCTCACAAAGAGAAAACGTTTCTATAATATCCTCATGCAGAGAGCCAACACAGTTTCCGCTAACCCCGCGGAAACACGTCCGACTTGGACAATGGAAATATCTCAACTGCTTGGCCCTTATCCTCTACGCCAAGAATTCAATTAGCACGTATCCTAGGTAACGACCCGTGGCCGCTGTGTGAACCTTTCACCTCAGCTGTGACAACTAGAAGAAACTTTAACTCTCGACCAAATAAGGTTACAACAGCTTATCTCCCCCTTTCACAAACTGAAAATCTATGTTTTCAGTTGCATAATTTTAACTCTGTTGTAGTCATCTAGACAATTTATATTCGAATATACCTAATGAAATCAACATGTAGTTAAGTGAGAATGCTTGTAAACAAAATGATGATAACTTTTGTTATAATAATACATGAAAAAAAAAAACAAGAAAAAAAATATAATAGCATAACTGGTTCACTAATAACCCATAAGCTAAATCCACATATCATAATTACTGTCAATCATAATAAATGGAATCATCTGTCCAAAACACTTGAGAAATTAACTAGCTAAACACATCTCATATGTATGTCCTTGAAATATACATATCTGGAATATGTATGTTGATAACAATTATAAGCATCCATCGCAGTGTAATAACATATAAAAATCCCAATGTGAAAAAGAACTGATTGTCTCATGACGTGCAAGGAAATCTGGACAAATAGTCAGCAAGTACGTTCTACTTATCACTTCGGTAGATGATGGTATAGTTAAAAGACTGAAGAAACAAAGTCCAACGAAGAATCCGGTCATTTGTTACAGAACCTGTGTTTAAAACAGCAAGTGACTTGTGGTCCGTGATAACGAAAAAATTTCGCCCTATCAGATACCTGGAGAATTTAGCGATGGACCAGTAAATTCCCAGTGCTTCTCTCTCTCTCTCTCTCTCTCTCTCTCTCTCTCTCTCTCTCTCTCTCTCTCTCTCTCTCTCTCTCTCTCTCTCTCTCTCTCTCTCTCTCTCTCTCTCTGACACTATAGCGTGTTTCAGTGTCGGACAGCTTGCGACTTGCATAGAGGCAAGGGTGTAAAGTCCCATCATACATTTGGGAAATGACTGCTCCCAGGGCGACATTTGAAGCATCTGAGGAAACATAAAAATCAAGTGATAGATTTGGTAATCTCAGAAATGGTTTATTGTTAAATGTTCTTTGTATCTGGCTGAGTGCTTGTGCGCAGGATTCATCCCAAAACACCTCCCGAGGCATCGTCTTTCTTGTCAACTCAGACAACACAGGTGTTATAAAGGAATAATGGGGAATAAATTTAGCGTAGAAGTTACATAGACCCATTAGAGCTCTAACATGCTTTTTGGTCTTTGGTGTATGGATTTTTAGAATTTTGCCCACATTATTGTCTTCTGGTTTAAGGAGACCATTTCCAACAACATGAACCCAAAATTTTAGCTCATGAAATGCTATCTGGACCTTAGAAGGTCGGATGGTTAAGCCAAAACTTTTAATTTTACCAAGAAGAGATTTCAAACCCTGAATGTGTGTATCCAGATCATCATGAAATAGTAAGAGATCATCTAAATAGTAGATAACGTCTGCACGACCTTGAGCTAACTTCCTAACCAAGCGTGTGAATGTAGTTGGAGCATTGGTTAGCCCAAAACTCCAATATATAAATTGAAACAAGCCTCGAGGTGTCTGGAAGGCAGTATATTGTCTAGCCTCCTCAGCAAGTGGGATTTGCCAATATCCTTTTGACAAATCTAACCTTGTGAAATATTTAGCTCCTGCTAACCTGTGAAACAATTCCTCTATATTTGGCATATTTTCTGCATCTAAAACAGTAACACGGTTTAGTTTTCTGTAGTCAATACAGATGCGTATGTTTCCATCCTTCTTCTTAACAATCACCATGGGAAAAGAATATGGTGATGAGGATGGTTCTATAATCCCTAAACGCAAAATCTCGTCGATTTCCTTCTCAACCGCTTCCTGATAGTGTAGCGGTATATTATATGGTCGCAACTTGATTGGACGATCATCTACTAACTTAATGGTGTGTACAGCTTGTGTTGTTCTACCTGGAATGTCAGTAAACGTAGTTGGAAATGCCTGTAAGAGTTGTTGGAATTTATGTTGGTATTCTTGGGAAATAGATGGTGAAATTTCTACATCTTTCCAAGACTCCTTTGGCTCTAATGTAGGCAACACAATATGCAATGAGGTACTTTCCTCAGCATTACATGGAATTTCGTCAACAACGTAACAGAAATTAGCATCTGAATTAAGCCTATCTGTGTTCTCAATCTCCCTATTAGCAGTATCAATAACTGTCTCTAGTTCCGCTGGACGTGTTTTAAAAAAAAAGCTTGAGCATGTTAATGTGGTATACTTTTCTATGTCCTCTCACATCAACCAGATAGTCTACAGATTAAATCTTTTTCACTACTTCGAATGGACCCTGCCAGCATGTCAACAGTCGATTTGACGTGTCTGGTAGAAGAAGAAGAACCTGATCAGAAGGTTTCAATGAAATCAGTCGACGTTCCTTGTTAGCATATTCACGGTGTCGACTTCCTGCAACATCCAGGCTTTGTCTAGCAATTTCACAACCAGACATAATTTTGTGACGCAACTCTGTCACAAACTCAGAGTATGTTTCAAGAGAACCCTCCCTGTCTCGGTCTGACCACTGGTCTTTTAAAATAGACAAAGGGCCTCTTGGATTGGCACCGTAAACAAGCTCAAAAGGTGAAAATCCAGTACTGGCTTGCGGAACCTCCCTGTACGCAAAAGTACAGCAGGTAGATACCTATCCCAGTCATCTGGAAATTCAGCTGTAACTTTTGATAGCAAGGCTTTTAAGCGCCCGTTAAAATTTTCTACCACACCATTTGACTTAGGATTGCACCGAGCTGAAAATACGTGTGCGATCGACAGAAGTTTGTCAAAAGACTGCATGGTCTCTGAGATGAACTGAGATCCATGGTCTGATAAAATGGTATCAGGAAACCCTAGTCTAGAAAATATAGACATAAGAGCTTCAGCTACTGCCTCTGTGGTGATAAATTTCATCGTCACCGCCTCGGGCCAACGAGAACAAAGGTCAATAAAGGTTAATATGTAGCGATATCCTCTTTTTGACATAATAGAAAGTGGTCCAACAATGTCGATAGCTACTTTCTCGAATGGACGAAATGGTAAGTATGTCTTTTGGATAGGAGCATTTTGTGATGCATCCTTTCTTGCCATCCGTTGACACTGCTGACATGACCTGCAATATGTCTTGATGTCTTTAGAGAAACCTGGCCAGTCAAATTGAGAAAGAATCCTTCTTTGTGTCTTACCAGTACCTAAGTGCCCTGCAAAAGGAATATCATGTGCAGTCTTTAGAACCTGGACCCTATGTGCTTTAGGTACCACTAATTGTTTGTAAATATGGAGTGGAGCCTCGAAGTAACGCATCAACAGTACATTCTTGACATAAAATTGCCATTTCCCATTTCTGGCATGTTGGTAACCTGGCAACATCGCTTTCTCAAAACACTTTTTCAAAGTTGGATCTGCCTTCTGCGCAGCTGCAAATGATGCTGCAGTGACTGATGGTGATGCTGAAAAAGGTGTGTTTTCAGTCAAACCACACTCAATTGTTATCCGATCAGTCTGTGGTGCTTCTGGTAACTGGTTGAGAGCATTATCTCTGTCTATGCGTTGCTGCTGTGCTCGTGTAACAGCATTGGCCACTGTGTCATTGTCATTGTTCCACTTCTTAATATCTTCTGTTGTGCAAGCTCGCACACCTGGAACTGTACCAAGAATGATATCTGGTGAACCTCGGTTTACAACACATACCTCTGCGACTCCAGTAAAATGGGAGCATCTAATTTTCACAACTGCAAGTGGATTTTTTTCAAGATTTCCACCGAATGTGCGGCATTTAGCATACCTTTCTGTATAGGCAGGTGCAGGGACTAAGTATCTAGCCACGCCGATAACATTCGCGCCTGTGTCCCTCAAAACTGTGTATCTTACCTTGCCAATGTACCCAAAATGAAAGGTAGTCCACATTCTGTAGGCATAGCGGACAAAGCAGGATACAAGATATCAGGTCGAACTCTGACCTGTACTGTATCGCTGTAGCTGGCATGTGTTATGTCCTCTACCTGAACTGCATTGCCCTGTCTTTGTGTAACTCTAGGACATAATCTTTTCAGGTGATTTCCCCCACACACAAAGCATTTGAGGTTGTTATCATGGTGCCTCCCCCTGTCTCGTGTCGGAGATTCGTCGTCATCCCGTTTATAACTTTTGTTATGACACTGGTCTGATCGGTGACGCCAGGAAGAACAGTACTGACAACCTCTAGGCCGGCTAAAATACCTATGGGACTGTTCTGTCTTCTGAAAGGCTCTATCTGGTCGTCTGGAACGATCATAGCTGTGGCTTCTAAAGTGACCTGCTCTGCCAAAATTGTTAGGTTTCTGAGCAACATTATTTTGTGAATAATGTGAGCGGTTCACGCGCATGCTAGATGCGGCAGGAATAGGTTCTGTGTAACTTTCCTTTTGCAATGACTTGCCAGGATGAGCACTCATATATTGCTCACCCAGTTTTACCATTTCCTCAATAAAAGGCGGTTTTCTTTCTTGAAAGAAAGCAAACAATCCTGTGCTACAACAGGATAGAATCTTATCCCTAATCATCCGGTCTGCTAGACGATCATAAGAATTACTGACCTGCGCTAGAGTCGTCCATCTAGAAAACAAGGTCCTAACATTGGCAACAAAATAACCAAAACGTTTTTCAGAGGAAGGCATTGTGTTTTTAAATTTCTGACGGTAGTTTTCCTCAGTCAAATTTTGGGAAGCCAATAATTTCTGACGCACTGTCTGGAATGATGCACGGTCTTCCAACAGTAAATTAGTGAACGTGTTTAACACTGTTCCGGTTAGTAGATCTCTTAGACGAGCTACCCACTGTGTCTAAGGAATCTGGGCTGACGACATCATTTCCTGGAATCTGTCCAAAAAAAGAGTGCAAACAATCATTGGTTGTTAAAAAGGAAAACTTCGGCCTGTATGCCCCATTATTCCTGTCTCGGTTGGGAATCAAATCCCCCTCTCCACTTTTCTTGCTCTCTGCCTCCTTAAGAGCAATCATTTTATCTCTCTCTACTCTAGCAATTTCTATCTCAGTGTCGAATCTAAGTTGTTGCTGCTTGTGAGACCATTCCAGTTCTCGATCTTTAAACTGCTGCTACCTATCATTTTCCTGCATCTGCTGCAACATCTGCTCTCTTTTAAATGCTTTTTCCTGTTCCTTAAGTATCTGTTCTGCCTCTAACTTTTCCTTTTCTAACCTAATTTGTATTTCAGCCTTTTCTCTCTCCACACAAATCAGCATTTCTGACTATTCTTTTAGTTTTAGTCTTTCTGCCTCTAATTTTCCTTTTTCTGCCTCTGCTTTTTCTTTTTCTGCATTCAGTAGTTGTATTTTCAACTCGGAGTCAATTTTCTTCTGCTGTCTTTCTAACGCTCTTTCTTCTGTCTCTGTGATTTCTTTTAATCTGGCTTCGGCAAATTTGACCAACTCTGGCTCCTCTAAACTCATAGATCGGCCTAGCTCAACAAAATCCGCAAAGGAAGCCATTATAACTCGATGTATTTTGCAATACAAAAAATGTAAAATAATAATAAATGAAATAAAAAAGATGATACAAACAATGGTTGACAAACAAGACGCTACACTTCGTTCACTGCAACGAATGTAAAAAAAACGACAACGTTGAGAGAATCAAACAAACAAACAAATAAAAAAGTTGACACAACAAGCCTGTCATAAAATAGCAATCATGAAAAGTAAACAGAAGAGCACACCAATGACGTGACGACGGAAACACACTTAACGCATACAATTTGAGCGACTAATTGTCAGAAAGGCCACGAATATTTGCATATCTTCTATATCAGAGCTGCCATTTTGACAATAAAAGCTGAAAAAAAGAACTAATATGTCATCCCAAACTCAATGAGCTGATATATTAAAGTTACAAATAACATTGAAAACATGGATGATAATCATTCACTATAACACCTCGGATATGTTATGAGACGAAACGAGCACACAGCACAACTCCCATCTGTCAACAAAAAACATTACCCGATTTAAATCCACAGATGCGATCCTTAGGCGTCGTAAGCGTAGATCCTCAAGTCGATGCGATCCTTAATCGTACTGCGATCCTTATGCGTCGTACTGCGATCCTTATGCGTCGTACTGCGATCCTTAGGCGTCGTACTGCGATCCTTAGGCATCATACTGCAATCCTTAGGCGACGTACTGCGATCCTTAGGCGTCGTACTGCGATCCTTAGGCGTCGTACTGAGAACAGGAACCTAGTAGTAATGATGCGAAACTCAAGCATCCACTGCCGAACTCCGTTAAAGAATGTCAATTACGGCATAAAAACTTGTAATTCTATAGTCAACTAACACTACTAATGTCACCAGCACTTTATACAGCTGTAAACCGCAATCAATTAACGCCTACTGTTAGTTCACGTATGTCCGATAAGTTCGTAAAGCTGCTAGAAACACCCGTTAGCACTGCATACACGTAAAAAAAATAGTTTATAACTCCTCCCAGGATCCGTTAATTTATAACGTCTATGTGCGAACAGTTAAATGTATTCATTTAAACGATCATCAGTCAGTAGCACGAACACTGGATAAATCAACACTGTTTATAAATCCATCAAAGGACCGGCTTGGCCATCCACTGTTGTACACTTTGTTGTACACTCTGTTGTACACTCCATATTTAACACGTATGTTTACGCACTGATACTCCTTAGTATCAGCAACCAAGTATTTAGGCCTAGGGTGCCTACTTTAGTATTCCGCTGGATATCTCCTTGATGGATGTGCTACAGTGAAGTCCTGCATACTGGCACACTTGGCACAGCATCATCTAATACAGTTGTTATCTTTATGAGTCAACCATAACGCTTTTGACAGGCCACATAAACTTTATTGTCATTAACATTACACGTCACAAGATGATGATGCTTATTCATTAAAACATGTAAGATAATAAATCTCTATTATCTACTCTGATGATATAACAATCTTTCTCAATAGACTCCTGCCATTATAATAACTAAATAGACATTAAACTGTCTCCCGCAAACAACGGTAAATCAAAACCTCACAAAGAGAAAACGTTTCTATAATATCCTCATACAGAGAGCCAACACAGTTTCCGCTAACCCCGCGGAAACACGTCCGACTTGGACAATGGAAATATCTCAACTGCTTGGGCCTTTGTTCTCTACGCCAAGAATTCAATTAGCTCGTATCCTAGGTAACGACCCGTGGCCGCTGTGTGAACCTTTCACCTCAGCTGTGACCACTAGAAGAAACTTTAACTCTCGGCCAAATAAGATTACAACAGTTATATTGTATTATGCTGTGTTGTGTTATATTATGTTGTGTTGTGTTATATTATTTTGTCGTGTTTTATATTATGTTGTTTAATGTTGTTTTATGTTATATTATATTGTGTTGCATTATATTATGTTGTATTTTTTTAATTATGTTATGTTGTGTTTTGTTATATTATGTTACATCATATTATGTTGTGTTAGCGCAGACGTTGTCACTACACATCAGGTACGCCTACTTGTACACTGTAGCAGGATGCCTAAGCTATTTTTTAATGGACTTGCGAAGAAACCTGTTCAAGCTAAGAGACCGGATGGTGATAAAAAGGCCGACGCACTCTGAAAAACGGCCTAATTGGCTTTCCGCATTCTGACCACACAGTCGCCACAGGGGCAGGAAATCCCACCCAGCAGCGACAGCACCGCACATGGGCTGAGCAGCATGGGTTCGTGCGACTGAGCAGATATTTTGATTTTAGGTCGCTAGAAGCGAACTCTTTCCTTGTCAGATGTGGCGCTTAGCGTATGGCCTGTGTGAACATGATGTTGGTTGTTAATGTTTTGTTATTAGTTCCAGTTGTTTTGATTTGGATTCGGACTTGTAGTTAGTGTGTCTAGTTTTACTGTTACTACTGATTAGACTTATCATGACACATCCTGTCGGGGTTGAGACACAATTGGTCTTAGCCCCCGACTAACGAACTTTGTCTCGTTTTTTTTCCCTCTTTCTTGTTACTAAGGCAGCTTGCAGGTTCGAGGAGTAGAGTTTTATATTATTCTTCACAGTGTCTCAAACTTTCCTTTACACAGTACCTCCTTAGGCTTTGCTTCTGGTACAAGACTACGAAGAGACGCGCAGAGGGATTACTCAGATCGAAATAAAAGAGGAAGTTATAGTCAAACCTATAACCCCCAGTGAAGTATGAAAATACACGGCTCATAGCCAATCGATCAATAACACCAGGTCACATGACAAGAATGTAAGTTCAACTAGTGCTTTTTAAATATTCCTTTCAAACTTAGAACGCCTACACCGGGCCACAGCTTAACTAGTAACAGTCCTGTTGTTTGGCTTAAGGGATGAACGGTTTTCCGGGATTTGTAGCTGCCTGGTTCTCATACTTGGGATGTTGGCCCTAAGACTACAATCCTCCAGAGAGAAGATCTAATTTGTTGATATTGTCCTCATCCTGCTCCTCCTCCACATTCATCACCAACACTAAATCGTCCTCCCACGCCACAATGATTACCACTGCCACCACATCTTCCCTCTCCCTTTCCTTCTTGATCTGCTCTGTTTCGCCCTTCTCCTTCGTCGGTATTATTAACATCATGATTGTCATCCTTACTATCATCATCGTCTTCGCTCAATCTTCATCCTTATCCTACTACTGCCACTGCTGCTACTATTACTACTGCTGCTGTTACCACTGCTACTTTTACTGCTGCTGCTGCTACTACTGCTACAATTACTGCTGTTGCTGCTTCTACTGCTACTGCTAGTACGCTACTAGTGCTGCTGCCACTATTACTGCTGCTGCTGCTACAACTACTGCTGTTATACTACTAATTATGCTGCTGTTGATGCTGCTGCTACTACTACTACTATTGCTGCGGCTGTTGCTGTTGCTGCTACTACGACTGCTGCTACTACGACCGCTGCTACTGCTACTACTACTACTACTACTACTACTACTACTATTACTACTACTACTGCTAATACTACTGCTGCTATTGATGCTGCTACAACAACTGCTGCTGCTGCTACTACTACTATTACTAATAGTAATACTTGCTTTCCTCTTCAAGAAAGCCCTAATAAGTTGCCCTTTACGACATGCTTGTTTGGAAATCAGTTCGCCTAATACCTCACCTCTCAACCCCTCTCCCTTCGAAATGGAAACCCGAAACCCACGCTGTTCTTCTGCTTATTCATAGCAACGGGTGCACTACGGTAACATATTTCAGTCTCCAAAATATCCTGTAATTTACCTGACAGCGTAAATTCAGTCCTCGTGTATCCTGTATCTAAATCCACGATATCCTGAATGTCGAGTGTTGAATAAGAATCGACATCACAGCACTAGGGAATCCCCCCCCCCCTTTCCAGCACTCCGTCCCCCTCTTCAGCAGCAAGCGAAGAGTTAAAATTCCAATGGCTGATTGTTTATCCTTCTTCCCTTTCCCCTGAGTGTCGATCGTCGGCCTGATTCCCTTGTAACTACTGACAGTGCCATTCTCCTCAGACCGTAATGATCTATCTGTGCTCCGCATTGTTCACTCGCTACCAAAGGGCCCTCCTCACAACATCCAGCTTGTCATACATCAGTTCACCACCAAGTTGTGCAGAACCGACCAGTCTGTCTGCCTGCTCATTTCCCAACACAACGGTATGACCTGGAGAAAATATCCAACGGATGCTAATTACCCAGGACCTTTGAAGTAATTCTTGCCACTCTGCACGGAGCATGCCCGTCTCCACCTTTTTCAGCATGCTCTGTGAGTCAGTTACAATGACTGCATGTGTGTGCAGCTGATTTTCAAGCCAGCGGAAGGCAACAGTGATGTCCTAATGACATCCTAATAATATTCATGATATCCCAAACAGTCATGTTTTATATTTAAGTTCAAAGGTAAAGGTATCCTTAATTCTTCTTCTTAACATCCATCCTGTGTGCCGATGGTAGTCAAGTCTATGCACAACCTTCTGTCTCATGAACTTTCAATCAACTCTGACACCTATGATCCTCCATGCAATGATTGTGACGAGCCGGTCTGGACAGCTGTTTCTGCCCTTTTAAGTATTGCTGTGTACTAGTAATATTATTATCAAATTTGTAAACACTTCTTTATTGCTTTTTATTAGCATTAATAATACTTAATTAATTAAGAAGTTGAAAGGCGAATGAGA
This sequence comes from Candidula unifasciata, assembly GCA_905116865.2. Classification (NCBI taxonomy): domain Eukaryota; kingdom Metazoa; phylum Mollusca; class Gastropoda; order Stylommatophora; family Geomitridae; genus Candidula; species Candidula unifasciata. Next base: position 701,548 of record CAJHNH020004323.1, read on the forward strand.
TGATGAGTAGTGCAAGAGGTCACTCAAGAGTTACTTCCCCCTTTCTCGGACTTCCTATTTCCTGTTCAAATCAGAAATTGACCAGTTCAGACTAAAGTTGTTAGTCAGTCTGTGATCTAATTGTCTGTTTGAATTCCCTACCTGGGGTGAGTGAAAAGAATTAGTTAATTGGACTTATTGCTGCTTATTCCTCTGAATTAATTTCACAGGTTAAACTCTATGATATTTGATGCCCACATGGTGGGAGAAATCCTTGTGAATTCCCTGATCCTATACATGTATACAAACATATGATCTATTTGATGATTGAAATAATGTTTATTTGATACTAAACACGTGCATTAGTATTTTTAATTATTATAATTATATTAATTAAGTGAGAATTTATGTCCTCATGTGAAATCTCGGCCGGTTCCGATTTCCAGCATTGTGCGACAATTAAAAAATGAATAAAGTGTATATTCATTATACCTAATCCTTACTAAGTTGATTTGACCTCATGGTGATATTAGTTTGATAAATCACTCTATGGCTTTAATTCAAATTTAGTCCAGATAATTCTGAGACTGGCTTAAGAGCTTGAAAAGTGAATAACACAGGGAAAAAAAAAGGGGGGGGGGGGGGCTAAATTTAATATTCACAGTCGGAGAAGAAGAAAGATGTATGGCCCATGCTTGTAATTATTATTGTTGTATATATATATTTCCCCAATACTAGGAATATATTTTAGTACCATAGCAGGTGGCCTTACAATTGTAATAATTATAATTCACCCCTTTCAACTTCTAAACTCTACTGAATAAGATTTAGCACATGTGTGGATTTAGATTTAAACTGGAGTGAGTGTTGTATATTTTATGTTAATACTGTGAACGATGGAAAGCCCATTGTCATCTATGGTTATATTTTGACATCTATCCCAGCACCCAGTTATATTGATGAAGATATGTCAATCCCATTTATTTTTTAACTGTGCAAAGCACCTGTTATGAGTTTCTGGCCCATGTAAACTCACTCCCTGATTCTCATTCTTTGTGATGTGAACCAATGTGTTTGAAATGAGAATATTGTGAAATGTGACTGTGTGTAAGCATGTTAACCCCTCAAAGGAGTACTAGTGTAAAGACATCAGAACAATTTACACTGATAATGTTCTTTCTTATTGTGTGATGTAAATTATTGTGCTAGAGAGTATTCGTGAAACTGATGTTTCCTAAATATTTCCCTATCAGGATTACAGACCTTGTTGTGTGAACATTCCCATTCTGTACCAGTAAAGAATGTGAACACTTGTGATTACCCTACTCCATATGTGTGTGTGGTGTAACGTTATATGAGAACTGGAGGCACTGTTGTCTCCAGTGAGAACTTTCCAAACTGTTTGTATAGGGACTGTTCTATTGTTCTAGTTCCAGATGGTAGTTCCAGATGGTAGTTCCAGGTGGGAGTTCCATAAGTAAATCCCAGCGTAGCTGCAGATGCCCGATTGTCTGGACTGGACTGGAAGAGTCGGCCTGCCTGATGTGTCTCCGAGGCTTAGCTAGAAGCTGACCAAAGAAACGCAAGCTACAGCTAAGTGGACCGATTTGTCTACTAACCCCATATAAAAGGATTTTATCTCCACAGCCAATTTAAATATTAGCTAGAATTTTCCAAATAAATGTTACAGTTGTAATTATCTTCCAGTGTTATGGAGTTATTTTAACTGTAATTATTTGTGTCAATGAACTTAAGAACACTTAAATATACAAGTTTATTAACAGTAGGGAATAAGATGTGGGCAAACCCCGAATCCTCTCATTTAACCAGCAAGGCTGGGGGTAATATAAGACTGTATGATGTTTCACTGCTTGTAGTTCCCTCTGTAAATTGCCCATAGTGCAGTCGCTAGTTTAAAGCGAATTTACCCGCCATAATGATGTCAAACTATCCAGCATCTTTACTTTCAGCCCCCCCCCCCCCTTTCCCTGCCTCTCCTTCCCTGCAACTTTCCTACTGTCATGGCGTACTCCAGTTTTCTCCTTCTCATCACATGACTAAGAATGAACATTGTCTCTTTCTGATGTTGGTAATCAGTTTTCAGTTCTCTTCCAAAACAGCCTCATCCCTCTTTTTATCTAACCTTTTTTTATCGATCAAAATTCTTCTAAAAAAAACCACATCTCAGCGGCTTCCAAATAAGTTTTCACTAATCTACTAACTGTCTAAGATTCACGGACTTTATTCATTAGCAAATGCATAATTGTCTTTGACTGAAATGCACTATGTTTTCCCAGAAAATTTACCTTATTTAGTTTTATTACCTGTCCTTTAGAAAGAGAACTGGGACTTTTGAGTTGAAATGCTATAGGAAGATTCTCAGAATATCTTCGACAAAGAACAGGAGAAATACTGACATCTTAAAAGATCTGAACATCAAGGAAGATTGGCTAATAAACAGCATCCTGTCTCGGAAGCTGAAATATTTTGTTCATATCAAGCGTCACAACGGATTGGAAAAAAAAATTAAGCAGAAGGCATGGTCCCAGGAAGGAGGGGCAGGGGTCGACCAACACGAAGATAGGCACAGGATATAAATGACTCTCTAAGTATGAAAGTGCATGAGGCGGGAGAACTGGCGAGAGACCGAGTTTCTTTCAGGCAGACCGTGATGAGAGCAACGTTCTGCAAAGGACCTGCTGGACTTCCGGTCAAAATGAACGTTGGACAGCGGCACTGTTCGAAACAGAGGTAAATTTTTTGCTTCTGCCCGACGGTGGCCGATGCATTTTTGCTCCATTTGTAGACTGGATATAGTTTCGTCGCCCAGCTTCTGAGTTGAATGCATGGCGTGACCCTGTGAGCTGCGGATTGCATTTGGAATGTTTTTTCGACTGTGACCAACGTGGTGGTGTGAATTGTAGATTCAGAAAATGGCGCGATGCCTGTCGTGCAGTGTTGTGGTGCCCGTATGTGATTAAAATTGATCGCATAGGCAACTGCTGATCTGTTGGCAACTTTTGCTACCATTAATGATGAACTGCAATTCTAATACTGTGATAAATATTCTGTGTGTTTTTCGTTGGCACAGGAGCGGAGCAAAGATGGGGTGACCCGTTTGCTATGAAGCTGAAACTAAGACTACCAGACTACCAGAAAGGACCTGCTACATGATGATGAGTTGTATTACCAAATTCTCTTTGAATATATGGGTTGCTGATACACCTGGTGTTACAAAATGTCTGGTGGAGGGACCTAAGAGTCCTACGCCTTGTTTAAAAAGGTAACCATAATAATAATGTGCTGATAACAAAAAAATATAACAATATATTCAAAATAATATGACACATTTAAAAAGGGCCTAAAGACGTAACTTCTGTGCATGGCTATGTGGGTCGCTTACTACCCTCTTAAACACCTCCTGAGGTAGAGGGGATGCAAGGGGTCTTAGTCCCCGTAGAACCCGAGGTTCCGTCGCCCTTGTCGGTGCAGGGAATGAGCATTCTACCACACACACACAGTTTCCATGGAGATACTACTTTGTTACCAGATCGAGAGAAACCTCTTTACTCTAGCCTCACTAGAACCGATGTAACTCCTTTACATGACTGAGTTGATTCCAATCCCTTTCCTTCATGCGGGCACCTTTTCGTCTTAAATGATTGTTCAACTGAAAGGCATGTAAAACACAGCCCATAGCGATGGTGGTAAAACTGGCAAATTAGCTCGTCTCCAAAAAAAAATGCTTCCCCAATTAGAGCATGAGTCTCCATGACCATTGTTATCTTCTTCTTCTTCTTCTTCTTCTTCTTCTTCTTCTTCTTCTTCTTCTTCTTCTTCTTCTTCTTCTTCTTCTTCTTCTTCTTCTTCTTCTTCTTCTTCTTCTTCTTCTTCTTCTTCTTCTCTTCCACCTTTTGCCTCATCGAAGTGTCCGGGGGGGGGGGGGGGGGGGAGAGATGTAATGTACGTTGATGAGCCCTGTCAAGAGCACTATTGAGACTGATGTTCATTTCTGTAAGGCTGTTCCTAATGCCATCACTCCATATTTTCCGAGGTCTTCCACTGGCTCTGTACCCTACATGTCTAATACGCCTAAAGGCGTGGGAAAGGTTCATTTACTTTACTTTCCACATCAATCACCAGTTGACAAGTGTCTAACCTGTAACTGCTGCTTCTCGTTTTGTTTCCAAGACTAGTGCTTTAAACCGTATCAGAGCAACACTTGTTGTTCTCAGATTTCATAATACAACACCTAGTTCTTATAAAAATTTAGTCCTTGACTTTCCATTTCACGATTGCGTGTAGCGCCCCTTTATATTCTGAGATTTTCCTTAGAATTTCTGAGTTCTTGACTCAGTTGTCCAAACATGACGTCAGCTGGTTGTGTTTACACACCGGCCGAATACCGGACGTGATCGATGTCTGCAAGTCGAATCAATAATATGGAAATAACAGTATCGAGGTAAAGCTCTCACACTGAGGGGCAAGTCCCATGAGTACCAGTCTGGTCCTCAATCTGGTCTTCTTCTTCTTATTTTTCTTCTTCTTCTTCTTTTTCTTCTTCTTCTTATTCTTCTTCTTCTTCTTTTTCATCTTCTTCTTCTTCTTCTTCTTCTTCTTCTTCTTCTTCTTCTTCTTCTTCTTCTTCTTCTTCTTCTTCTTCTTCTTCTTCTTCCTCTTCTTCTTCTTCTTCTTCTTCTTCTTCTTCTTCTTCTTCTTCTTCTTCTTCTTCTTCTTCTTCTTCTTCTTCTTCTTCTTCTTCTTCTTCTTCTGCCTTTCTTCCTCCTCCTAGTCCTCCTTCTTCTTCTTCGTCTGATGTGTCCTTCGAGATTACAATGGCCGTTGTCACGTTGTGTTGTGGTTTACAGCCAGGCTGTGATATTTGCATCTTTCGACCCAGCACATCCGATTATTGCCCTAGTCAGTCTAATTTTACCCAGTGCTTGTTCGAGGAACCGGGACTCTCCCACCCCTCCCCCCCCCTACCCACCACATCCAACAGGGAGATAGATATATGGCAACTCTCTGAGAATATTACCTAGTGTGAGTAATGCATTCGCAGGCATGAATGAGCCGTTTCAATCCTATTTGGTTATATTATGGACCATTGTCCATCCTAAAGTTGCTGTACCCTAGAGCAACACTTTTGTGGCTGGAAATGAGAAACCACGGATTTATAACAGAAGAGTGAGACCGAAATAGTAAATTCCCAGGCACGGACTTAAGAAAACAATGTTTACGGTTTGTCAAATGGATCATCTAACAGAAGAATACAGACACGTGTGCTGCTTGACAAGTAGTCAATGAACGATAAGCTGAAATGACACACATTTATTTATTGCGTTCCCTGATACTGAAAGATATTTCATTTGGTCTTCTCAGTTTACGCCGCAACAGTCGGGTAGCGCAATAACCTTATTGTTGAACGAGGCTTACCGGGATTTGTATAACTAGGATTCTCAACTATGGGGTTTTAATCCTTCTGACTGCAATCTGTAGTGAGTCATTTTCTCCTCATTAATTTATGCCCGATAGATGACGTCAGTAATAAATGTAAGACGAATGTTTTGACTGACTGAGATAACACGAGATTTATGTCTTGAGTTTCATGAGAGACATCTGAAAGTCAGGTTTTATGTGAAACATGATTGTTCACGTGAACCATGAAGGTTGACTGGCAGGATTCGTGTGAAATGCGAATTATCACGGGCCAGACACGATTTTCAACAGTGGGGAATTCGTGAGAATGAATCCAGAATATTCGAGAACAGGACAGATCAGAGGGCTATATAATAGCGAAGAAAAGGTTTGTGAGGCAGTCTCGATTAGGCCAAGGGAAAGGTGTACGTGTGAAAAGGTTCGGAAGAATGTTGACGTCTGAATAGCGTGATTTCCCAATGCCTACCTGGCAGAAAATAGCGGCTGACGGAAACGGTGGCCAGCTGTGAATGACTGTCGTTCTGGATGGAGGGAGCTACTGTGTTTCTTTGAATTGTGTGTATATTCTACGATGTTACAAAGGTATGATTGACTGTTTAGAGCATTGATGAGTGATATTGTTGTATATAAACATTTACTGACTGCAACATCAGAGAGTGAAAATAAACAGTACGTGTAACTTCTGAACGTCTGCCAGCGTCCATGTTTTCTCGTTCTTGTCAGTCGGTGAATGGAGAGATGCGGTGACTCATTCGAGCCAGCAATTAATAACAATGAAGATCACTGCAGAATGGGTGCTCGTCCGGGATTTGAACCCGGGACCTCTTGCAATATTATTTATTTATAATTTACATTCGTGCATTCATTCACATTTATTTTATTTGTTTATAATTTACATTGGTGCATTATTCTACTATTCTTTACATTATTTCTTTTTATTTATAAATATTGGCAAATTGTATTGAAATTCTATATTTTTTTCACTTAAAAAGTTGTAGGTGTTATATTACACGGAAGTTCAGTACCACCATCATCAGGAAGTGCCATAATTAATCATATACACATCATCATTATCAAGTGTCAACGTTATTTCAATTTGAGTTTAACATTTGATCTACCCATTCACATTTGATCATCATCAAGTGTAACCACTATAACAAAAGTAACAGTTGTGGGTAATATAAATTGTATTGTATACCAAGAATAATAAGTTAATCATTGGTTGATTGGGTAAAGATTATTGTAATAATATTTGGTGATACACTCATTGATTCAACACTGTATCTTTATTTAATCTGTTTTGAATATTATTATTGTTGATGGCTAATATAGACTAAAGGTATTGGTGGATAAGAATTATTCAGTAACAGTTTCTGCATATATATTGTAACTAAATGTTGCTTTATTGAAAGCGAATTTAATAAGCATCATACTGAACAAGTGTATTTAGTAGTTATTACGTGAAATAAGTTAATTATTTGAGAGTATTAGTGATTACTTTATCACAGTCGATTATCAAGACTGATTCAATCAAATATTTTTTATTTTTTTAGAATAGTATTTAATTATACCCAGACTGTGCGGCCATTAAAGACAATTTTTTTTGGTGTTATTTCACAAGGTATAATCAGTCTGAAAGTTTATAACCAACTACTGTGCTACACAGGATTATTATAACATTGTACACATTTACATATTAATTAGTTATTTATTTGGTCAATACTTTGATAGTCCACTACATCAACACTTTGATAATCCACTGCATCTATTCTAGTGCTACAACATTCTATTAGTTGATTATTAAATCTTTATCAAATAATATATCATTTTTCTTGCTGTCAAATCTAATTTCTCAAGTGTGCTTAACTGATTTACTCACCCATAAGCTAAATAAATGTGTTAACCTTTCTTCTCAAACATCAACTGTATATATATAGAATTATTTAATAATAGACTTGGTGGTTGGAAGAGTTACATCCACTTTATTTTAAGGTATAGTATTGATACCCAGGGACATTTAGTTATTAATTCAAGTTACTAGTTCATTATATTGAACCTATATTGTTCTTTTTAAGGTGTCTATTTTGAAAGAAAGGAATTGTAACTTCACTGTTGTTTACATTGTAAAGACATAAAAATGTCTAACTTGGCAGAACTGATCAAGCTGGGCAAAGAATTAAATTTGGAAGGGGAAGAACTTAGAAAATTTTGTGATCAACAGAAAACAGAGTTGGATGAGAAAGAAAAGAAAATGCAAGACGATGCCAGGGAAGAACGGAGATTATTAAGAGCACACGAACTAGAGGTTAAAAGACAGGAGATGGAGAAAAGAGAAAAACAGCTGGAACAAGAAAAAGAAATGAAAAAACAGGAAATGGAGATGAGAAATAAACAAATGGAACAAGAAAGAATATTAAAAGAACAAGAATTGAATTTTGAACGTGAGAAGATAGCTGCGTCAATTCAGACTGAAAAAGAAAAGACAGAAGCACAAATCAGAACTAAAGAAATGGAAAATGATTCCAGAAGAGAAGCTGCTTTTCAAAAAGAAAAATTAAAAGAAGAAGAAAATAAATTCAAAAAGTATGCAGGTATAGTTAGAAATTTCTCTGAAAAGGATGACATTGGTAGTTATATATCTAGCTTTCTTTTGCAAATGCGCTTTCATGATGTTCCAAAAGACCAGTGGGCCATTATTTTTCAAAAACATTTAGCATTGGAAACATTGAAGATCTTAGAAACAGTCCCTGAACATCTAAGATTAGACTTTGACTATATTAAAGATCGCATCATGCGACACTATGACCTACATGAAGCAGGGTATAGGAAAAAGTTTCTGGATTTAAAGCCAAAGTCTGATCAGACGTTCACTGACTATTTTTCGGAAGTTCAGAATATTTTTGATAAATGGATTGATTCGGCCAATGTTAGAGATAATTATAAATTATTAGTAGATTTATTATTAAGGAACAAAATGTTGGAATCTTTACCTAAACCTATGTCAACCTTTTTAAGAGAAAATAAACCAACTTCATTGAAGGAGTTAGAGAATTTAGGTGAAAATTATTTTTCAGCCCATCGTGAAATCTTCATTTCCAACCCGGTACCAGACATTGAAACTGGAGCTAGTGCCAGTTATGACAAAGCCAGATACAACCAAGGGGCAAACCCACACAAAAACAAAACCACATTCAACAAAAAGTGGCAAATGATGTACTGCAAATATTGTCAAAAATCTCATCCGAACGACAAAATGTGTGATAGAAATCCGGGTTATAAAGACTATGTAGACAAACTGTTTAATAGAAGAACACAGAGGTTGAGATTGTATAAAGATGCCATTAAATGTTACAATTGTGGGTGCTATAATCATGTGAAAAAAAACTGTTTATTTAGAAGAAAATTTAAGGAAGCCAACATAGCACAAGCAATGTCAGACTCAGATTCAGACACCGAACCATTTGAGACCAATGCAGTAACTGTTGAAACTTGCCCTGTATGTCAACAGTTCCATGAAGAAGATAGCCTTCCATGTGGCCATAATATACCTGTACAAGAAGCCAACTCAGCCACAAATACACACGGAACCTTAAAATTATACAGAGGAATTGTAAATGGAAGAATAACCACCATTTGGAGAGACACGGGCGCCAAAATTTCAGGTATCCACAAAGATCTTATCAAACCTGAAGATATTACTAACAAACATGTAAATTGCACAACATTTGGAGGCACAATTGAGAAATATAAACTTGCATTGGTTAATGTTAAAACACTTTTTTTTCAAGGCAGATTGAAAGTAGCCGTTCTATCAGCACCATGTGCAGGTTTAATTTTGGGGAATGAAAAAGGTCTGAGAGAAATGTCTGAACAGGAAATTTTTCAGTGGGAAAGAGAAAACATCAAGGATTTGAAAGAAAGAGAGAAACTGAATACCAGTGATCAAGATTTTTGCCATAGTGTGAATGCAGTAGTACAAATGAATGAAAGTGATTGCGTCCAAAACAGGGAACAGTTGATTGGTCATGAAAAATTTGAGAATATCAGTATGTATGAAATGAAAAGAATATGACTAAGTATGAATGCAAAAGATGAAAAAAAGTTATTAGGTGTTAAAGAGACACCAATCGTACTGAATGAAAGAGAAATGATGAATAGTGAGAAAGTAAATAACCCATCAAACCTAAAAGTTTCATCCAGTGTTAAATTATGTGAAAATGATAATTTTCAATCATGTAAAACTGATTTGATACAATTGTCTGACCCAAGTGCTTCCCAACTAGCTGCTGCAGTAACCAGAAGCATGACTGATACCATACAACAAAAGTTAAGAGAAGAGAACTTAACTACAGAACTGGTACCCATTACAAAAGAAAATATTAACAGCCAAAGAGAATTTCAAGATGCCCAAGTATCTGATCCATCACTAAATAAATGTTTTGATTTGGTTCATACAGACCCAGTAGTAAAGAAATTTGCAACATGGAAATTTATTGTATCAAAGAATGTACTACTTAGAATATATCAGAAAGGTCCAAAAGTCTATAAACAGACGGTACTACCACAAAAATTCAGACCAAAAGCCCTATCTTTAGCACATGATTCCATCTTCTCGGGGCACATGGGAATAACAAAAACAAAGAAGAGGATTCTATCTACATTTTATTGGCCTGGGTTTTCTAAAGATGTAAAAAATTATGTTCGATCTTGTGATACCTGTGCTAAAACCACAAAAAAAAGGAGAGAACCCAAAGGCTCCAGTGCAAATAGGTCTGATAGCATCAAGACCATTTGAACAAGTTGCAATTGATATTGTTGGCCCATTACCAGTGACGTCAGCAAAGGGAAACAGGTTTATTTTAACTTTTATTGATGTTGCCACAAAATGGCCTGAGTGTGTACCTCTGAAATTTATAACATCAATTAGTAATAGATTAGTCCAATTGGACTAAAACAATGGTTGCGTTTACCATTTGGATTAATAAACGCTCCGAAAATTTTCACAAAAATGGTTAGGAAACTGTTATATGCAATTCCTCACGTCACAGCATATATGGATGACATCTGTATACACACCAAAACATTGCACGATCACTGCACTACCCTACAAAAAGTCCTATCAAGAATAAATGACGCGAAATTGACAGTAAATCCTTTAAAAACTGAAATTGCATACACCAAAATTGATTATTTAGGACATGTTATACGCGAAGGTTTTGTCCAAACAGATGAAAACATTGTTTCGAAAATTTTGAAGATCCAAAAACCTAAAACTAAAAAGCAGCTCCAATCTCTACTAGGGTTAATAAACTATTATGGTAAATTCATCCCAAATTTAGCAGCACTAACATCACCACTATCAGAGTTATTAAAGAATCAACAATTGAAAAAATCAGATTGGAATGAAACACATGAGGAAATTCTAGTTAAAATAAAAAACTGTTTTTCAAAATATCCTATTTTGAGACAACCTGACCCTTCCAAAAGATTTTTTTCTACAATCAGATGCCAGCGGTCACACAATAGCTAGTATGCTTGCGCAGAAACATTCACAAACATTACTCCCAGTAATGTATATGTCACAGAAACTCAACCAAACTCAACAAAAATACAATACATTTGAACGAGAAGCGTTGGCACTAGTTATTAGTCTAAAAAAGTTTCAGAAGCTTCTTTTGGGAAAAGAATTCACTATTTTAACAGATAACTTGGGGTTGACAAAATTATTAACAATTGATGCCAATAGCAATCCAAGGGTATATAGATGGGCGTTGTTAATATCACAATTCAAATTTAACATTGAACACATCAAAGGAACAGACAATCATTTACCAGATATCATGTCACGTTTGTAAAATATGTTGCAACTGCTAGTACAACTTGTATTAACTGAAATCATTTTATGCAATGGTATGCATTGTATTTTTGTATGAATGTATTATATGAATTTACAACTAGGAAAAATGTATATGTTTGATTTGAACGGGTATAATATAGTAAACAATTAAAGGGAGACAACATTCAGTGTTAAAATACACCTCACCAGAAAATGTTACATTTACTAATATACTAAATTGAATTGGTGTAGCATTTAATTTGAATATGGTTGTTAATAAGACATGTTGTAGTGTCTGAAGACAAGGTAATTAACAACATCTTGTACCTTACATATTTGGGAACAAAACCATACATTGCTGATTTAGCCATTGTTGAGGGCTTTCATGATGGGAATAGCGAGGGTGGGACTTCATGGGGTCACACTTCGGTTTTAGAGCCAAGATTTTGGACTTCCGCACCGATCGGGGGGTGCCAGGAGAGGGGTTCGGTTGTATACCGACTTTAGAACTGGGTGGGGATACCTATGGAGCCAGATTATTGGTCTTTCGCACTAAAAGGGGAGTGCCTGGGGTAAGGATCCCATTAAGGTATTCACAGTCGTGCAAAGACCCAACAGATGGCATTTTAGAGTGTTTGAATTGTTAACCTAATGAGGAAAAGGGAACTTGGTTGGAAATGAACTTGTCGAAAATGATTCACTACAAAGGTCTAGAATCACCATGTTCAGTGAAATGTTCACACCTAATTAATTGAAAATGTGAAACATTTCTTTGGGGTGGGGGAGAATGTAGTGAGTCATTTTCTCCTCATTAATTTATGCCCGATAGATGACGTCAGTAATAAATGTAAGACGAATGTTTTGACTGACTGAGATAACACGAGATTTATGTCTTGAGTTTCATGAGAGACATCTGAAAGTCAGGTTTTATGTGAAACATGATTGTTCACGTGAACCATGAAGGTTGACTGGCAGGATTCGTGTGAAATGCGAATTGTCACGGGCCAGACACGACTTTCAACAGTGGGGAATTCGTGAGAATGAATCCAGAATATTCGAGAACAGGACAGATCAGAGGGCTATATAATAGCGAAGAAAAGGTTTGTGAGGCAGTCTCGATTAGGCCAAGGGAAAAGTGTCCGTGTGAAAAGGTTCGGAAGAATGTTGACGTCTGAATAGCGTGATTTCCCAATGCCTACCTGGCAGAAAATAGCGGCTGACGGAAACGGTGGCCAGCTGTGAATGACTGTCGTTCTGGATGGAGGGAGCTACTGTGTTTCTTTGAATTGTGTGTATATTCTACGATGTTACAAAGGTATGATTGACTGTTTAGAGCATTGATGAGTGATATTGTTGTATATAAACATTTACTGACTGCAACATCAGCGAGTGAAAATAAACAGTACGTGTAACTTCTGAACGTCTGCCAGCGTCCATGTTTTCTCGTTCTTGTCAGTCGGTGAATGGAGAGATGCGGTGACTCATTCGAGCCAGCAATTAATAACAATGAAGATCACTGCACAATCCTAGAAGAGATAAACTGCAATTCTGAAGACGATAAACTACAGTCCTGACGGCGATAAACTGCAATCCTGAAGGGGATTAGCTGCAATCTTGGAGGGGATAAACTGCAATCCTGAAGGCGATAAACCAAACCTGGAGGGGATAAACCACAACTGCAAGCAAATGCTGTCGTTCAGATCTCACTGCTGGTGATCTTCTCACTCCTGAGTACACTGAATGCTCTGCTCAAGAATCGCTTCCCAGATATAGTTCTCCTCCTCTTTCTTTACATTCTGCCAGTGCTCTTTTGGTATCTACTGATATATATTTGTCTTGGCAGCGTCCTGTAATGAGCACGCAGCTTATATTTAAAAAAAAAAATAGGAATCCTTATATATGTAAGTAAGTTTAGCCATACTAGGACATCAAAAAGAGCGATAACTACACGGTGACACAAAGTGCTACCATGCGGACGAAGCTCACCCGTGGAGAGGTCCCGGAAACCCCGTTAAACCGTTTGGTTATATTAGGGCCCCCGGCAACAACCAGGGTGGTTCTTAAGAAAACCAAAAAAACCAAAAAAATATTCCACAAGAGGACGACATAACTATTCTGCATGGATAGGTTTTAGCAGCAAACGTTTCAAATAAGTATTATAAGGTGTCTGCTGGTGAATAACAAATACAAAGTGGTGTTATAACCCAAAAGAATAACAGTGTCAGGAATGTTCGGCAGCACACTAGATGTAAAGCAAGGACGCTGAGTGGTCTCGAGTCGTGGCGTCCGCCTCTAGTGTCGGAGGTCCCGGGTTCAGGCCCCGGCAAAGGCTGGGAATTCTTCACGTGGACTTCTAGTAATTTCACCTGATTCCTGGGTAGTAAGATCGGACGCCCGTGTGTACTGTTGCGCTCGTTTAAAAAAAACAAAAGAAAACTTCGCAGTTGGAAATCAGAAAGGGTAGCCTAACGGTGCTGCCCGGGCAAAATATGGAGTTAAAAATCTACCTAAAGTATCTTAGGATCCTCACCGGTGCTACGGAGTTATTGCATTGAGCTGAGACTCTTCACACTAAGGCCTGAGTTAAAAAGAACGGAGCACTTATGGGTTACTACCTTTGTGCCATGATGTTGATCCGCTGTGAGAATCAAAACCATAGATCAGTGGTTCTCAACCTTCCTAATGTCGGGACCTTGTTTATACAGTACGTCATGTTGTGGAGACCCTTTAATGCAGTTCGTCATGTTGTGACGACACTTTAATACAGCTCCTCATGTTGAAACATCTCACTGCAGTACTTGGATTCAGTATATGACTCTAATTAGTTGACGACTAGATAAAAGTCCTGGGAAGTTTAGGAGGCCGGTGTGCTGCTGACCACATCACCCACCAAGTGCCTATTGCTCTATAAAATATAGGTTTAGCCCTATATGCCCATTACGCCTGAAGGCGTGAAAAAGGGTACTTTATGAACTTGCCGTATTCATTTCTAATGTTGAGCTTCGGGAGAGGACTAAGCAAATTCCAGCGAGTCAAGAGGTGAGGGGAAGACGCCGACGTTGGAAAGGACACATACCGTTACAATAGGAGAAAATATAATTAAAGTAGTTTCAACTTGGAACCCACAAGGCATAGAAATAAAAAGAAACACGTGCAAGAAGAGTGAAGTTAAAAATATGAGGAAGACCTAGGGTGGGCTATATGCGTTTTCAAAGAATAGGACGATTTAGATTGAGTTGGTTGAGGGTTGGTACTGCACTGGGGGATAAAGTGCACAGGGAAAAAACCAAAAAGAGGTTCCGTCTGTACAAAGCAGGTTGGCTGTAATGAATATCCTAAATACCTTGTCTCTTGTACTGATTACACACACACAGCTTTTTGTCCATTTTTTTTTTTCTGCTATACACCGGGACACGCCGGTGTGTTGGGAAATGAACAGGCTGACAGACTGGCTGGCTCTGCACAACTTGGTGGAATACTGATACACGATAAGGCAGACGTGCTAGTGCCTTGTGGTAGAGCGTGTACAGTTCGGAGGAGCAGATTGTTCACCACAGTCTGGTGAGATTTATGCAGCGGGGAGTGACGAGAGGTTCTGGCAGATGCTCGAGGCTCAGAGGAAAGGCAAGACGGACGTTTAATCAGAATGCTACTGCACCATTAGTATCGGATCTCTTCGCTGGCTGCTGAAGATGGGGACGGAGCGCTTATGGGAATGCCCCGAGTGCTGTGATGTCGGTTCTTGAATCAAATCAAATCAAATCTGTTATACTCACACTAGTACAGATTATAAACAGCATATTCATATCAACACTGTGCTGCCAGTGCCAGACTTGGACATTATCAAAGGATAACGTAAGTAAAAGTAACACCTGCGAAATTAAATGCCCGAAAAAAGCCGTAAACTGAACCATCCGAGACAAAGTTTGAATTGATATTATCAGACTGACTAGGAACAACACCATGCAGTAAATTCAATGAGAAACAGAAGATCAGAGGGTTTGATCATTTAGAAAGATTGCAGCCAGAACATATACCAACGCAGGCGCTGAACATGATAATATATGACATGAAAGCAAGAGGCCACCCTAGGAGAACATGGATTGATGCCATTAAAGAGCTTCTACATCGACACGGAGTGACAACAGTCAATGCTGTCCATCAAGCAATGGATTGCAAACTGTTCCTCCCATCAACGCTTCAAGGCTAAAGTGGAAATTCGTGATGATGATGATGAATATGACTCCCGTTGGTATCGCAGTCTACCTATTGACATTCGATATTACGGACATGTAAAGAAAAGACCTGATTCGTTTGGCCCCACTGGTTGGTTTTACGAACAGGTTTAACTTCGAACAAAATCGAATCCTTGACTGGTTAAACATTGTACCGCAGGTCTTATCACCGTCTTACAACCTAACGACGTTCAGAAACCACGACTATAATACAGTATTAAAATAACAAAACTCAAGATAACATCTAACATGCATAAAGTCGAAAAAACTCGAAAATAATTGTGTCTTGCAAGAACTGAGGACGTAATTGCCTATATTACAAAGCCATGTAGACTTTTTGTCCACATCCTCAGTAGATAGATGTAATATCTATAATTTGTCTGTTATTGGCTTGTAGAGACGAACTTGTTCAAGCCGACTCCAGGCGTGCAAATGTCAATTTCCCGTCTTTTATTGATCTCCGCCTTGTAATTGGAAGAACCTGACGCATCTCTATCAAAGTAAAAATCATAATATATATATATTTTTTTAGCATGAGTTATTTTTTAAAGTTAACAAGTAATTTATAGGTATACTGAACTCTCTTTTAAAATGATATACGATGAGATTATATATATATATATATATATATATATATATATATATATATATATATATATATATATATATATATATATATAATATATAATAAGGAGCATGATTAAAATCAGAAAGCCGATGGCTGGCGAAATAGAAGGCAACGGACCTTTTTCATACTTATCCCCCTCCCCCCCCCCCCCCCTTTCCTTTCTATACAAATATATGTGACGTCCGTGGCTTAGGCGTTGCTAGTCTGACACGTAATTCCAACGTACCGCGATCGAAGCCCACTGCTAGTTGGGTGGAATTTTATCATGGTATGGGGTGTCACGTCGGCTCTGTGGCTAAGTCGATGCGAACGCTTTGTAATGCCGGGATGCCGGGTTCGATCCCAGCTGCGGGCCACGCGCCTTGCGTTGGTTTCGACAGTGGTATCAAGAAAGCCGAACGTCCAGAAAGCAATGGCAAACTACTGGACGTAAATTTGCCAAGATAAACCACACAACAGCCAGGGGCTGTTAGGGTTGGTTCTGCAACGCCCTGTAAAGGATACGCAACTAACCTTTTTTATGGGGTGTCACAGGGCGACCCAGCTAGAAATGGATACCAGGCTGTATGTCCTGGGTAAGTAAAGACGGCCGGCGTAATGCTGACCACATTACCCACCTAGTGCCGATTGGTCTGTAAAAATATGGGTTTCTTCACATATGCCCCATGCATCTAAGGAGTGAAAAGGGATCTTTACTTTACTATATAGATGTATACTGCAACAAATCTGTACTAACGCCAGTCCTCGATGTTGGATGTTCGTGGGTATTGTTTGTTGTTCTTTGGTCGCCTATGGAGCACATGCTAGTTTTCTCCAAAAACTGCTTGGGCATTTCATGCATTATCCGTGATTAGTTTTTGGGAAGTAAAGCCGACCGACCTGATACTGGCCGCATTTACAAAATGAAGGTCTAACTGTATGTACCTAACAGACCTATGCTTAAGGACGCAGAGAACGGTTCATTACTGTATTTCTATGTATGGAATGGCAAACAAATAACACGTATATTTAAATAACAAAAAGTATATATATATACACAAACACTGGCAGCTGCCGTAGTTTAGCAGCTAGACTCCTGTCTGTGGATCGGAAGATCGTGAGTTCAAATCCTAGAAAAGCAGATTTTTTCCTTCCTAAATAATGACCTTGGCTTCTAATTCGACACCGCCGGAAATGGGTAGCATGTAAATTAGTGGGTAATAAACTAGGTCGACTGTATGTTGACTACATCATTCACATAATGCCGAATGGTCTCAAACATAGCTCTAGCACTATATGCCCAATATGCCTAGTGACCTGGAAAAGTGACATTTTATTCTATTAATAATACTCAGAATAAATATAAATGCTATATGTGGGTATAGGGGAGGGGGGAATCATTTAGCTACATTGTAAAGTTTATCTGCTTTCTCTGCAGGGGTTCTGGCGCTCCTGATGATGATATCTCATCTTAAGTAATGAAGACACAAAGGATTACAATTCTAAGATGAGGATTTGAAGTTTCCTGTTTTATGAAATAAAAAAGATGGAGTGTGACGCACAGAGACACTTAAACGAGATAAATTTGTCATGCGTACATTGCACAAAGCTGCTTACCTTGACAGATACCTTGACCTCAAGACTTCAAAAGATACCCGTTAAATTACTGCTAACCTGCTAAATGTGGACGCATGCTTGCTAACATCATCATTACGCGATTTATTTGTTTTAAATATGATACCAGATGAGCTGACCGAGTTCATCTAACAAGGCTTTATTTATCTTCTTCATCTCCGTGGGGGTTATTTGGCCCAATGTTGGTGGTGGTGTGTGTGGGGAGGGGGGGGGGAGGACAAGAATAGACCCACTGCTTCTACAAAAGGCATGTCGTAAAAGTTGGAATACATTTGCCTCAGAGGCAAAGAACCAAGAGTGTGCATACAAATAAGCCAGATCTGTCGAACGGATGTGCAGGCAACTCTTTAGCTCTGGAACAAGATAAAGTCCGAAGGTGGACGAATAGCCAGAACTTTCCGCCGGAGTTTGTAGCTGGTGAACGCGAGGTACAAGACGATTCAAATACCATAAATGCGTAAGACTGATGAATTTCATAGCTACAGCAACTACACCTCAACTGCAAGCGACCCCACAACATCAAGAGATAACGTCACACGGACTGTTTGTTTTACCACGGATTCATCTGATCACTATGTGACATTAACATAATTCCAGTGAAAAAACAATTACATACGGTTCTTTGAGGAGGTGGGGGGGGGGGGGGGTGTTTCCTAAACACAGGAAATCCCGGAGTTCTCATGAGAGTCCAAAAGTATAGGGGTGTTACAAGATTTGAAATGAGCATTGACTGAGCCTAACCTTGAGCTACTTTAGGTGGGCCAAGTAGCAATTCCGGTCAGGGTAAAACGTGGTCTACAACAGTTGTAGTTTTTCTGAGTGAAGTGAATAGTGGAACTGCGATTTTTATGTGTGTAGCTATCTTGCTTTCTACATACATTTTCAAAATGTTCTGTCTAAAGTAAGTCATGCCTAACAGCCATATCATATTGGACTCACAGACTTACTACCATGTTGTCACCGATTGCCCTTTTGTCATTTCTGTATTTAGAAATTGTTACTGAGAACCGCTTAGACCGTCGTAACAGTACAATACAAGCATTCATATGCACTGATTACCACTCAGACATATGAAGATCTCCGTGGGGGTTCTGGGGCCCCATTTTGGAGGGGGGACCCACTGCCCCCTAACAAGCATGTCGGGGCCCCATGTTGGGGGGGGGGGGGGGGAACCCATTGTCCCATAATAAGCATGTCACAGAAGCGGCCAGTTATAGGAGTTTCCTTCGAAGTCGGAGTGCATCTGCCTGACAAAGGGAGGAACCAACAACCGGCATACCAGGAAGCCGTAAGCCATCATAAAAACGGATATGCACTCAAACCTAAGTTCTGAAACACGACGAAAGTCCTGATGTGGACGAATCACCAGAACTTTCCGCTGGAGTTTTACAGCCGGTGAACGCGAAGAAAAAGAAGAAAGCTGGGCAGCTGGGTAGGTAAGAAGGTAAGATATTTTATCTTATTATCTTTATAGTACATCTGAATCCGTTTGTAACTGATTTCTTTACACATAAAATACCACAATTCACCAGCATTGACTATCTGGTTTCCCACAAACCCCATTTGTTATTCAAACATGTCTGAAAATCAGAACTCTAATTACCGACAGGAAACTGGCTTTATCAGAAATGTGGGAACACATATATTCTCAACGAAAAAGATCAATGCGGCAGAACTGAAAATGATAGGATGGCAGTAGCGATGTCTGACACCTGCAGAATTATATTCTAAATGCAGAAAATAATTCACTAAGTGACACGCTAGACGGAGATACCTCCAAAATGTATTACGTGCAGGTTTCCACATAGACACCGAGTGTAATTTTTAACTTTTTGACTGCCGGAAGTTTTTGAAACCAACCCTTCGACCTAGAATTGCAGTTGAACTGACTAACGTGAATTCATCACCCATTACATAAACAGAACAGTTTAAATGCAGACAGGTGGATATACATGCCGGTAAATACGCAATAACGGGGAGGGGGGTTGGGAAAGGGGGCATGCGAGCACGGAGGTATAGGGGCTGGCATACATTCAGGCATATAGACATTAAGGCATATAGACATCCAGGCATAAAGACATTCAGGCAGACAGATATTCAGGCAGACAGACATTCAGGCATATAGACATTCAGGCATATAGACATTCAGGCATATAGACATTCGGGCAGGGAGGCAGACATTCAGGCATATAGACATTCAGGCAGGCAGGCAGACAGACATTCAAGCAGACAGACATTCAAGCATATAGACATTCAGGCATATACACATTCAGGCATATAGACATTCAGGCAGGCAGACAGACATTCAAGCAGACAGACATTCAGGCATATAGACATTCAGGCATATAGACATTCAGGCAGGCAGACAGACATTCAGGCAGACAGACATTCAGGCATATAGACATTCAGGCATACAGACATTCAGGCATATAGATATTCAGGCATATAGACCTTCAGGCATATAGACATTCAGGCAGACAGACATTCAGGCAGACAGACATTCAGGCATATAGACATTCAGGCATATAGACATTCAGGCATGTATACATTCAGGCATATAGACATTCAGGCAGGCAGACAGACATTTAGGCATATAGACATTCAGGCATATAGACATTCAGGCAGACAGACATTCAGCAAGACAGATATAAAAGCAGCTAAACCTGTATTTAGCCAGGCATGTAGTCAGACATACATGAAGGTAGCAGACAAATGCAGACAGACATGTGCAGAAAGGCAGTTTTATAGGCAGACATACATGCAGGGAGATAGACATGTAGACACATAGGCATACCGATAGACAAACATATAGGTAGACAGGTATGCAGACAGACATACATGTAGACACATAGGTATGCAAATAGACAGACATGTAAGCAGACATACTTGTAGACAAACATACATATAGGCAGACAAGCATTTAGGTAGACAGACATGTAGGTAGACAGACAAATGCAGACAGACATGCAGAAAGGCGATTTTATAGGCAGACAGACATGCAGGGAGATAGACATGTAGACACATAGGCATATCGATAGACAAACATATAGGTAGACAGGTATGCAGACAGACATACATGTAGACACATAGGTATGCAAATAGACAGACATGTAAGCAGACAGACTTGTAGACAAACATACATATAGGCAGACAAGCATTTAGGTAGACAGACATGTAGGTAGACAGATGTGCAACAGACAAACATGTAGGTATGAGGCATGTAGGCACCATACATGAAGTATAAAAGACAAGAATGAAGAGAGACATGTAGCTTGATACACACGCAGCAGGTAGATATGTAGACAGACAGGCATGCAGGTAGACAAACATTTAGGCAGACAGACGTGCAGGTAGACAGGTGTGCAGGCAGACAGACATGTAGGCAGACAGACGTTCAGGTAGACAGATGTGCAGGCAGGCAGACATGTAGGCAGACAGACGTGCATTTAGACAGGCGTGCAGGCAGACAGACATGTAGGTAGGCAGGAATGCAGATAGACAGGCGTGCAGGCAGTCAGGCATGTAGGTAAGCAGGCATGCAAAGAGAGACAGACTTGCAAAAAGACCGAGATAGCCATGCATGCAGACTGAAATGTGGGTAAATAAACAAGTAGGGACACAAACATGAATGCAGACAAACATGCAAGCAGCCAGGCATGTAGGAAGGTAGATATCACTCAGATATCAGGCAGACAGACAGACACCACACGTGTAGGCAGATAGAAATCACTCAGACATCAGGCAGACATGCAGACACCACACGTGTAGGAAGGTAGATATCACTCAGACATCAGGCAGACATACAGATACCACACGTTTGGGCAGATAGATATCACTCAGACATCAGGCAGACATACAGACACCACACGTGTAGGCAGGTAGATATCACTCAGACATCAGGCAGACATACAGACACCACACGTGTAGGCAGATAGATATCACTCAGACATCAGGCAGACATACAGACACCACACGTGTAGGCAGTAGATATCACTTAGACATCAGGCAGACATACAGACACCACACGTGTAGGAAGGTAGATATCACTCAGACATCAGGCAGACATACAGACACCACACGTGTAGGCAGAACAGCCTCGCAGACACTCAGATATGCAGGCATGCAGACAGATGTGCAGTCGGGCAAATAGGAAAACATAATAATCCCCCCACCCACTCCCGCCCTCACTCTTCCCGCCCACACAAAAAAGCACGTTGACAATTAGGCTTGTAGCCACGTAGGTAATTAAGTAGGTCGGTAGTTAGGTAGTAAAGTACCCACTTTATCGCATTATTTTTTACAGAACATCTAAACCAATTTACAATTCAGAATCATAATTCTCCAGCACTAGTATCCGTTCACATATAAAAGCCATCTGTTACTCAGACATGTCGGAAAATCAGAACCCATGTTTTACTAAATTATCACCTGGAATCTCACTTTACTTGAAATGTAGGAACATGATATTTTAACCCCTCCTTCCCCCCCCCCCCCCCCCCCCCCCCCCCCCCCCCCCCCCCCCCCCCCCCCCCCCCCCCCCCCCCCCCCCCCCCCCCCCCCCCCCCCCCCCCCCCCCCCCCCCCCCTAAAAAAAGAATCAATGTATCAGAGCTGAAAATTAGTGGGTTGGCAGCAGAGATGTCATAATCGTTTAGAAAACCTGAGAACAATATAATTAGAATGTCTTTACACTGGAACCAACAGGGGCATAGAAATAAAAACAAAACAAAAGCATATGGAGAAATAACCTAGAGAGTGAAGTTAAAATCATAGCGAGGACACGAAGTGAGCGGTGAGCTGTATGTAATAGCGAAGGATGGAACAACTTGGCGTAAGTTGACTGAGGACCTAAGTTCCTTTCTGGGTATAGAAGACAGAATATGAAGAAGAACATTATTGATCAGCCAAGCCGCACCTTGTCCAGCCCGAGTACCAGTCCTGAATTACAAGCCTTCACCCCAACAACAGCAGGGTTTCTAGACAAGATCCTCTTCAAGGAGATCAGTGAAGGACATGCCAAGCTGGTCGCCATGACTACGCTGACGATCGTCACACTACTGGAGAGCCTGCTTGGAAAGCGAACTGTCTCGCGCGTACGAAAAACGAAGGACGGCGTGATTGCTACGCTGTCCGAAACGTAGAATCTGACAACTGGTGAACGACTTACAGAGTATGGGTTTCTTAAGAGCAGCAGCTTCCTCACGACGTCACTAGAGGGTCTTCTTCAGAGCAGCAGATCGCTCACGACGTCACTAGAGGGTCTTCTTCAGAGCAGCAGATCGCTCACGACGTCACTAGAGGGTCTTCTTCAGAGCAGCAGATCGCTCACGATGTCACTAGAAGGGCTGCATCCGTCCTGAAGCTCCCACACGATATCCCCGTCGCCACCAGTCTCTACAGGAGTGTGGGGCGCTGGGTACTCAAGTTTGTGGACACCCCCCCCCCCCCTTTTCCGCCCTGACCGACAACGAGATCCAGAAACAGGTATAGAGCGAAAACCCGAGCCTGGAAATTATTAAAACGGAACTAACGAAGACCAACTCAACTGCTACAGTGATCACCACAATAGGCCTGCTGGCTAAGATGGACACCGACTTCAAGAAGCCAAACAACAACCCCAAGTGCGCCAACTGTTCCGGTGCACACGGCGCAAGATACCTGGACTGCCTTTATCTCCAGCAGTGCAGGAAGACGCTGAAAGCAGCTATAACCAAGAACATTTCTTACGAAGAAGCAGCAAAGAAGAGATACGATGCGACCAGGCCGACCAGACAAGAAGAAGTAAAAAAACAGCCCGCCCATCCAACGAGAGAAAGCACGACCAACAAGGCTAGTACTGCCACACAGAACATTGAAATAATCAAATAAATCACTGAAGTGAGATGTGAAGAAGTCAGAGCACTTCAGAAACAGACAGTCAACAGGGCCGAAGACAGAACTGAAATGCTAGACCTGATTCCCCCTGATGCTAGGATAAATCAAAGCCATGAAGAAACACAGGTTAGCAGAAGTCTCACAGCAAGCTAGCCTGCTAGCAGTAGCGGAACAAGCAAAGAAAAACCTCCAAGAAATAGTATCAGGTCTCTGAACAGCCCAGGTAGACAAGAAGAAAGAGAGGAGCTGGTGGAACTGAAAGTGGCCCGTGATCTCGCCTAACGTGAAATCGCCCTGCTAGTCAAGGCAAAAACAGAAGCAGAAGCTGCAACGCTAGAAAGAGAGAAAATCTCTGCCCCCTTCCCCCTCCCCCCATTAAAAAAACTAAAAACCAGCCATGAAACCAAGTATAGGCATGGTCGAAAAGTCTACAGCAACCGAAATAAAAGTTATGAATCATAAGGTGCAGTCTACGGAGCATACAAAAACCACTGATCAAAACACTGAAACCATAGATACATACTAAGAACGTCAAGACACGAAAAAACAAAAGCAGAAAAGATAGCCCAGAAACAGTAGCCGATTACGGGATCATTGACAAGAGTTACGACTGGACGAACTGACGTACTCTCACAGAACAGTGTGGAAGGAGAAACGCGGCTGGTACACAATCTATGAAGGTGAAGAAGCACCAAGAGAAGCATGAAGCCAAAGCGCATCTCGAGCTGAAACTCTTCGAGGTATTTGATAAAGGCCAACCGACTCCTATGCGAACATAAGACACGCAGCAATGAGAGGGAACCGGTCAACAGCAAAGAGGCCGACGCCACTACCACCACAAGCAATAACAAACAACAAGCGCTAGACCCAAAGAGGAAACCGCCAGCACCAGACCCCAGGAAACCCTACCCTAAACCCGATGCAAAGCCGCCCCAAGCACACACAAAAACTAATAGTCCTTTTCAGGGCTAGCGGACCCCACCCAGAAACCGCCCAATCAGGGGTAGCCGAGAATTCCCCGAGTCAGCCACACCAGACATAATACCACAAAGAAATCAAAACCTAGGCGAAATTGTTCGCCACCGAGAAACTAAAACAATAAAGACAGCCAAGAACAAACTCTATAACAGGCCGTCAGGCAGTTGAACATGGAGAAAGTTTGTAATTTCTGTTTATCATGAAATCGCCAGATTGTCAAGAACAGAGAGTTCTGACGCCTGCAGAATTGTGATCTAAAGTAGAAAATAATTCACTAACTGATACACTAGATGACGCATACCTCCTAGCTACACGTGCATAATGCAAATCACGAGATAATTGGGAAGTAAATTCTGCATATCCTTAGATGTTCTGTTTTGAAGTAGCCTATGTTTAAGTCCGATTTTTTCCCCTTCAAAAACGACTTTGGCTTCCAAGTCGATTAAGCCCTAAATATGTACCAGGTAAAGTCCCTGGAAGTAAATGCGGTTGATATGTAGGTGATCACATCATCTACTAAGTACCGATTGGTCTATAAAATATAGATATAGCCCTATATATAAAATATAGATATAGCCCTATATATAAAATATAGCTATAGCCCTATATATAAAATATAGATGTAGCCCTATACATAAAATATAGATATAGCCCTATATATAAAATATAGATATAGCCCTATACATAAAATATAGATATAGCCCTGTACATAAAATATAGCTATAGCCCTATATATAAAATATAGATATAGCCCTATATATAAAATATAGATATAGTCCTATATATAAAATATAGCTATAGCCCTATATATAAAATATAGATATAGCCCTATATATAAAATATAGATATAGCCCTATATATAAAATATAGATATAGCCCTATATATAAAATATAGATATAGCCCTATATATAAAATATAGATATAGCCCTATATATAAAATATAGATATAGCCCTATACATAAAATATAGATATAGCCCTATATATAAAATATAGTTATAGCCCTATACATAAAATATAGCTATAGCCCTATATATAAAATATAGTTATAGCCCTATATATAAAATATAGATATAGTCCTATATATAATATATAGATATAGCCCTATACATAAAATATAGTTATAGTCCTATATATAAAATATAGATATAGTCCTATATATAAAATATAGTTATAGCCCTATATATAATATATAGATATAGCCCTATATATAAAATATAGTTATAGCCCTATATATAATATATAGATATAGCCCTGTATATAATATATAGATATAGCTTTATATATAAAATATAGTTATAGCCCTATATATAAAATATAGATATAGCCCTATAAATAAAATATAGATATAGCCCTATACATAAAATATAGATATAGCCCTATACATAAAATATAGATATAGCCCTATACATAAAATATAGATATGGCCATATATATAAAATATAGATATAGCCCTATATATAAAATATAGATATAGCCCTATATATAAAATATAGATATAGCCCTATACATAAAATATAGATATAGCCCTATATATAAAATATATAGTCCTATATATAATATATAGATATAGCCCTATATATAATATATAGATATAGCCCTATATATAAAATATAGATATAGCCCTGTATATAAAATATAGATATAGCCCTATATATAAAATATAGATATAGCCCTATATATAATATATAGATGTAGCCCTATATATAAAATATAGATATAGCCCTGTATATAAAATATAGATATAGCCCTATATATAAAATATAGATATAGCCCTATATATAAAATATAGATATAGCCCTATATATAATATATAGATGTAGCCCTATATATAAAATATAGATATAGCCCTATATATAATATATAGATGTAGCCCTATATATAAAATATAGATATAGCCCTATATATAAAATATAGATATAGCCCTATATATAAAATATAGATATAGCCCTGTATGTCCAAGTACACATGAAGGGGTGGAAAAGGGTCTTTTACTTTTACATTTAATGTGTGAGTCCATAAAAGTTAAAATTATAGCCCTATAGACAGAAGAAGTAAAACTAACATTTTATATTAATGAGTTAAAGTGACAGTAAAAACTAACATTGTATGTTAATAAGTTAATGTAACAGTAAAACTATTTTATATTAATGAGGTAATGTAACAGTAAAACTAACATTTTATATTAATGAGGTGATGTAACAGTAAAGCTAACATTTTATATTAATGAGTTAAAGTAACAGTAAAAGCTAACATGTTATTTTAATGAGTTAATGTAACAGTAAAAACCAACATTTTATGTTAATGAGGTAATATTACCATAAAAACTAACATACACATCTACATGATCTCTTGTTGGTATATATATATATATATATATATATATATATATATATATATATATATATATATATATATATATATATATATATATATATATATATATATATATATATATATATATATATATACATATATTCTTATAACTTACTTATAGTCCTGTTTGTGATGCTGTAGATGACGAATCTGTGATGAGGTGATTTCTAAACGGGTGTTTTACATCCAGATTTAGATGTTTTTCCTCGCGTTTAGATGGCGTTTTTGACGTTTAGATGGTAGATGTTTTTTATTTTGAGTAAATTTATCAAATCTAAACTAAGAAACAGGATGAAATTTGACCTCTTAAATGCTATCTTGACAATAAAATTCGGCCTGATAAGAGTAGGAAAAGGCTGTTCCAGTTATCAGCTCCCTGATTGGGTATTAAAAGAAATTGGAACAGCTAAAGCATACCAGTCATTTTGGATCTCAAGCTTCAACTTCATCATCCAAGCTAAGTTTATCCTGTGGATCTTGTGAGGCAGACTTCAGTAAAGATGAGAACATGATTCTATAGGGTAAGACATATCAATTGCTATGTAATTTGTGACTCTTTCCATTTGGATGTTTTTTCTATATGTTTTCTATGCAAATTTAGATGTTTGTAGATATTTTTTGACTCCGTTTTGGATTTTCTTTTGTCAAAGAGAAGTGGCAACACTGGTTCCCAGATAGGTACGTAGGGTCAAGGGTAAGTCAAGGGAATCGGATGCGAGAAACAGAACCGCTCGCAAAATCATGGGTTCAACGGGGAACAGCACGGGGAACCAGAGAGAGGTTTGAAAGGTGAAAACAAGATCAGTTAGTTGGTGTTTGGCAGCCGGAGTGGCTGGTCGAGTTGTTCGGCAGGCCTGTGACTGCTATGAAGTGTACCTGTCAATGTGTGAAGAAGATCTCTCCCCCGAACTTCGTCCCCATATTATGACGGCCAAACAAACACCCTAACAGGGCCTCAGTCGTGTGTAAAATGCGGAGTGCCTGCCGAGGAACAAATTGTGGCAAAGCTAGGACTGCCTCCAAATTACGGGCCAATATTATTGAGGTCAAACAAATACTCTAACAGGGTCTCAGCGATATGTAGATTGCGGACCTGTTTCTGCGATTATGCCGCACAGCCGACAGTATCCCAAGCGCCGCTACGCGCGGCGCGGATGGTAGGGCTAAACAAGATGACTAGGACTCACGAGCAAATAAATTGGAGGAAGTTGCAGTAGATGCGGTAGCTGCTGCTCGTGAGTCCCAGCCATATAGTTTATCCCCCATCCTCGCCGCGCGTAGCGGAGTGTGGGATACGATCAGTGGTGAGTTTAATCGGAAGAACATTATAGCTAACCTGCGTCGGAGCGCGTGGTCTCCCCGCCATTTCGCTATTATTAGTATTATTGCGTTTCTCGAAATTGTCAACGGACAGTCATCCTAGTTTTGCAGCGATGTGTTCGTCGGAGGAAGTCCGCATTTTACACACGACTGAGGCTCTGTTAGGGTATTTGTTTGGCCACCATAATATGGGGACGAAGTTCGGAGGAGAGTCATGTCTGACTGCTTGGAATTGTATCTGACGACGTGCTAAGAAGTCTGATTCCTCAAGATTAATGCATGAGGAGAAGTTATTCAAGTGGCACCCGGCTTGACTAATAAAATTGGCAGCAGAGTGCTGGAGATACGAACTCGTTGCCTGTGCGTTGCTTGAAGGTTCGGCCGGACATGCAAGATAACAAGTGATAACGATTGTTAACATCTTAGTAATATATTGTAATATTTACTTACTGAATCTCAGTACATACAAGAGATCAGACTAGACCATGTTATCTTTGGAACAGTAATAAATTAAATGAAACTGCGTTTGTTTTCTCATCACCATTTGTGTGTTTCATTGTCTATCTGTTAAACATAGCCACTTGCTAGTTGACCAGCTTTCACACAGAGGAAGCAACACTTGATCATCTGTTTTTTCTTTGCAGGTCTTTGTTCTTTTTTTTTTTTTTTTTTTGCAGTATTACTTATATATTTATCTGCCCGGCTCTCTAGCGTAGTTGGCTAAACCGGATTGCTTCTGGATACTAAAACAAACAAACTGTTCACTCAAGATTGTCTCCAAGTCTCTTCCATGATATACATACATACTTTCTTCTTCTTTCTTTTTTTCATTGCGTTCACCAGCTGTAAACTCTGGTGGAAAGTTCTGGTTGTTCGTCCACTTCTGGACTGCAGTCCTGTTCCAGAACCTGAGTGTTGCGTGTGCATCCGTTTTACAGATCTGACATATTGGTATGCAGACTGTTGGTTTCTTGCCTCTCAGGCAGATGCACTCCGACTTCGAAGGAAGCTACCAATTAGTCGACTCTTACGACATGCTTTTGGGTAGGCAGTGGGTCTATTCTTGTTTTCCCTATAACAGTGCCTCGGAACCCACCATTTAGGACAATCATATCTCCCTGGCTTTATGCTGACATGATAATGGGTTGTCGCTGTCCAGTTTTCTGTACAAAATAAATTAAGGGATTAGTGCAGGGGACAAGTGACACAGTGGTGCAGACACTTGCCTTGATAAATCTTGTAGATGTTGACAGTTGCCAGGGAAGGGGGAAGAGATGGTGCGGGTTTCTCTGAACTAACCGCACTGGGTTCACATGAGGGCGGTCGGGTTCTCAACAGGGATTCTTAGCGTTCACTGACTGTAAGCTCCGGCGTTAAGTTCTGGCTGTTCGTCCACTTCTTTCAGAACTTGAATATTGCGTACACATCCGTTTTATTGATCTAGCTTATTCGTTTGCAGACTGTTGGTTCCTCGCCTTTCATGCACGCCAGCTTCGAAGTAAACTCTTTTAATTACTTCTCTTGTACGACATGTTTATTAGGGAGCCAGTTGGTCTATTCTCCCTCCTCTTACCCCAAATAGGGCTCTGGAACTCACACGGGTATCCTAGCCTTACTCTCGTTGGAGAGACTGAAAACGTATGGGCTAAGCCCGATAGCAATAACAGAACGCGTTATCATAATGTGTCTAACCTGACAACCCAAAAGACAATGATTATGCTAATAAATCGAGTAAACGATAACCCAGTGAGTGAGTTAGGTGCAACACCACCAGGACCAGGCAATTAGCGATAAGCACCCGTGACAAAACGTGCATCACCACCAGGACCGAGCAATTAGCGATAAACACCCGTGACAAAACGTGCATCACCAACAGGACCAGGCAATTAGCGATAAACACCCGTGACAAAACGTGCATCACCACCAGGACCGGGCAATTAGCGATAAACACCCGTGACAAAACGTGCATCACCACCAGGACCGGGCAATTAGCGATAAACACCGGTGACAAAACGTGCATCACTACCAGGACCGGGCAATTAGCAAAAAACACCGGTGACAAAACGTGCCACTATAAGGATCAACCAAGCCCAAGTCCCGTTCAACTGTTAGGTTATAATTAGCCATGAGTTGTAAACCATTTGGCTCGGTACTATGGATATCGCTGCGTCCGTGGCTTAGGCGTTGCGAGTCCGACTCGTAATTTCAGCGTACTGAGATCGAAACCCACTGCTAGGTGCGTGGATTTTTGTCATGAATGGCGTCGCAGGTCGACCCAGCCCAAAATGGGTACCAGGATGGCTGTCCTGGGGAAGTAAAGACGGCCGGCGTAATGCTGACCACATTACCCACCTAGTGCCGATTGGTCTGTAAAACTATGGGACGCTCTTCCTATATACCTGATGCGCCTAAGGCGTGAAAAGGGATCTTTACTTCTTTTTTTTTTTTTTTTTTTTTTTTACTATGGATATCGCAACCCTTCTACCTTGATTCCTTGACAGATATAGTAAATCTGGGAGAAATGTGGCTTTTCTGCCTACCCCCAAGGGTGAACACAGACCACAAGGAGTTCGTCACCTGGTCGCCCGGCAGACAGGTTTAAGCAACTGAGCTAGCGAGCCAGTCTTCGGTAGTGCAACCGTTTAGTTGGAATTTATGTAAAGATGAGGGCAGTGTAATTTACAGTGGTCCGTTTTTACGCTTTTGGGCATCGGACATATGGAGCTTGGGTACTTAATTTATCTTACCCCTGACGTCACGACAACGTCACGGGAGACATTCCCAATAAATTCTAGGGTGTTCAGGTTGCAGTTTCTCGCGATTTCTCTACAGTAAAATTTAGGGTTAGGGTTAGGGTTAGGATTAGAAGACACTAGATGAACACTCAAAAAAGCACCACACAACAGCACACTTGCACCCCTTGAAATAATGGACTGTCAGCTCAGCTGTGGATTTCCCACGGGGATTTCCTGTTTGGGGTACGTTATAAATTAAGAACCGGAGCTTGATCCAATTTGTTATGGATCAGTGGACACTCACAGGTTCCTGTGTAGATTTCCGGGTTTCCACTATGGAAAAAAAGGTGGGGGGAGAAAGAACAGACCCACCGCCCCCAACAAGCGTGAGTAAAAGTCGACTAATTAGGAATGGTTTTTTCGAAGTCGAAGTTCACCTGCCTGCGGGAAATCAACAGTCTGCATTCAAATTAACCAGATCTGTAGAAGCGGATGTGTCGGCTCTGTGGCTAAGTCGATGCGAACGCTTCGTAATGCCGGGATGCCGGGTTCGATCCCAGCTGCGAGCCATGCGCCTTGCGTTGGTTTTGACAGTGGTATCAAGAAAGCCGACCGTCCAGAAACAATGGCAAACTACTGGACGTAAATTTGCCTAGAAAAACCACACAACAGCCAGGGGCTGTTGGAGTTGGTTCTACAACGTCATGTAAAAGATACGCAACTAACCTTAGAAGCTATTGTGCACGCAAAACTCAGGTTTTGTAACAGGAGTTATGTATCCAGCTGGACAAACAACCAAAACTTGTTAGCGGAAGTTTATAGCTGTGAACTTGAAAAAAGAAAAAGACAGTGGATAAAGAAGTCAAAATGTGTCGGTCACTTCTGCTTCCTAGGACATTACCTCATACCCGTTTTAGATTATGTCGACCTGGAATCCAAGATCAGTTTCGAGAAAAAAAAATATTCCTCTCGATTAGGATCTGAACACAAGACCTTCGGACCAACGTCAGAGCGTCCAGCCACCTGGTTACAGTGGCTTTGTCTGTGGAAAAAGCTTTCTAAGTAATATCGATTCTACCGACATTTACAAAGGAGATATTCCCAGTTCAAAGACAGGACATTTCCTTTGGGCATTCGGTGGGATTCTGTTGACAAGAAAATACTTAACTCCTTCGGCACTTTGATACTAGTGTCATGTTTGTTAATTCTAACACAGTGCACATTTATAGTGTTTTTCTTGTGGAACATAGCTGCTACATTTATTCGTTAATATATTTTGTTAGTTTTTTCGGTTACGGTAATTCATTATTTTGAATTGTTCCCCGTGTGGGTTCCGAGGCACTGTTATAGGGAAAACAAGAATAGACCCACTGCCTACCCAAAAGTATGTCGTAAGAGTCGACTAATTGGGAGCTTCCCTCAAAGTAGAAGTGATTCTGCCTGAGAGGCATGGAACCAGCAGTCTGCAAACAAATGAGTCAGAACTGTAAAACGGATGTCCACACGCAACACTCAGGTTCTGGAACAGGACTGCAGTCCAGAAGTGGATGAAGGCGAAGAAGAAGAATAATAATATGAATCGTTAGTTTTTACTGTTACATTAACTAATGCAAAGACTGGACTCGGCTGAATGTGCGGAGAAAACACAAATTTGGTTCAACGGAACTGATGGCCAGTGCCTTCAACGGTCTGTGGAGCGTAAAGAGCACGATGAGACAAGTGGAACACCCTAGTCATCCACTGCACCTGACTCCATCTCCACTCATCTCTACTTGTCCTGCCACTAGATCCTGATAGACACAAGTGAGATCGTGAGGTTGACGACATTGTGCACCTAGTCCTCACTTTAAACCAACTGATCGTGCAAGTCACTCTTTCTTCATTTTATTCAGAATTCATCCAACCAACTTAGATGTAATGCAAGCTAAAATCATTGATAATGGAGAACTACCGGAACTTTTCTATTTTACAAACGGTGTGAAACAAGTGTGTATACTCGCACCTACTAAATTCAGTGTTATGTTCTCAGCTGTGCTGTCTGATGCCTTTCGTCATAGAGTTACGGGAATTGATAGCGACGATCAAAAGTTCTTCAACCCTGGGCTGCTCAAAGAGAAAACCAAAGTAAAATCATGTGGTATGAGGGATCTTTTATTTACTGATGACTGCGTTCTAAATGATAGTTCGGAATTGTATCTGCAGTAAAACCAGGACAGAGGCTCTGAGCTTTGTGCCATCTATGGACTAACCGTCAACATGAAGAACACATAAATCATTTACCAACCGCCACCAGGCAAAGTCTATACTGAGCTGGTTCCTTTGTACATGGACACTAGCTGATCACACAAGATGGAATGCTAGGTACACCATGAGTTAAGAATGTTACAGAACAGAAAACTTGTGAGATCCACAAGTTAAAGTTCACTGGAAAGTTATGGAGAGATTTTGAGAAAGAAGACTGCAACTTTTATGATTACCTGTTAACACAGTGACGTAGAAACCACGTCCATTGGGGTTCAGAATTATTAACAAGACATGGAGCTTCTTATGGCAATAAACGGATTATAGAGTTCTAGAATTTAAAATTTAAAAAAGAGCGTATAGGAGGGCAGTGCCATAGGTGCGTGATAATGGAAGCAACAACTGATATTCCCAGTTTTAAATGGAGGTGGAGACATCATATTGGCTTGTGCCTGAGTGAAAACGAGACTAGATCGAGACCGCTAGGGTCTGTATTACCTACGGACAGGTCATAAACTGAGGTCCAGGACTAGACTTCTGCCTGAATGGTCAAGTATATCCTCGAGATTGCGATCACACGTATATGTCAGTTGAAGCAGCAGGTCCAAAGTTCAATCTTGGTTGTATATCGTTTAACGGACGTTGCATGCAAATCCCAGCATTTGTTAGTTGTCTGTCTTGTTACTGTGCAATTTCTACGTTTAGTAGTTTGCCACTGCTTTCTATGTGGTAGGCTTCGATACCCCTGTCGTAAAATCGACGCAAAACGGTATACTGCCACAAACCCTGCAGCTGGAATCTGAGCGATTACCTCAGCATTACAAAGCGTGCTCGCAACCTCTTAGCTACAGAGGCCGAAGGACAGGTGGCAAGTGAATGACCCATTTACAAACTGAGATACATATGATGTGTCGCCTCCTTGCTGTGACCGACATCTAACTCTTAACTCCAATCGTAACCATAACACTAACCCTTACAATAATCCTAACCATAACTGTAACCCTAACTCTAATCCTAACCATAACCTCAACCCTAACTCTAATCCTAACCATAACTCTAACCCTAACTCTAATAACACTAACCCTAACCCAGAACACCCCTAGAATATTTCACTTTCGCAGGAAACTGATTTCCTTTGTTTAGGGCGAATTAAGAGTAAAGTACCGTTTACAAGGTAGATCCTATCAGTTAAACAAACGCATGGGGCGTTGCTTGGTACAGAATTGGATAAGCTTGGAAAAGAATGCTACGATACGGTAGTCAGACTGTAAGCGGCTGAAAGGTGCTGACAAAATCTGTTGCCAGAAGCGGCCAAGCTGGGACACGTCCAACAAGTTGTCTGGCTTTATGGCGGAAGTCGTCACTTTCTTGACATAATCGTGGGAGAAGCTATAGTTAGGAGAATCTCTGCAAAAACAAAATGGTGGACGCAGAAGAAAAAGGGGGTGGGAGGAGGATGGGACTGGGCTGTCGACACAAGGAAGCAAGGATAACAGGTCATGGGGCCGATAGGGGAAGGGGTGAGTGGTATAAGTCAGGTGGCACCCGGTGCGGAATATTTCCCGTTACCACCCCACATTAAATTTAGTGAAAGAAATAAAAATACGGTACATGTATTACTCGCCATTTCAGCCCACCACTTTTTCCCCGCATTCTTCTTCTTCTTCTTCTTCTTCTTCTTCTTCTTCTTCTTCTTCTTCTATATCTTCTTCTTCTTCTTCTTCTTCTTCTTCTTCTTCTTCTTCTTCTTCTTCTTCTTCTTCTTCTTCTTCTTCTCCTTCTTCTTCTTCTCCTTCTTCTATATCTTCTTCTTCTTCTTCTTCTTCTTCTTCTTCTCCTTCTTCTCCTTCTTCTTCTTCTCCTTCTTCTTCCTCTTCTTCTTCTTCTTCTTCTTCTTCTTCTTCTTCTTTTTCTTCTTCTTCTTTTTCTTTTTCTTCTTATTCTTCTTCTTCTTCTTTTTCTTCTTCTTCTTCTTCTTCTTCTTCTTCTTCTTCTTCTTCTTCTTCTTCTTCTTCTTCTTCTTCTTCTTCTTCTTTTTCTTCTTCTTCTTCTGCATCATCATCTGTGTGGCGGGTAACTTCGCTTTAACTAGCGAATGCACTATGTGCACTTTACATAGGGAATTACAAACATTAAATCTTAATACAGGTTTATATTGCCCCCAGCCTTGCTGGTTAAATCAGAGGATTTGGGGTTTGCCCACATCTATTACCTACTGTTATTAAATTTGTATATTTAAATGTATTAAAGTTATACTAGCTTTTGTTCACTGACACAATTATAGTTAAAAAGAAACTTCAGAAAACTGTAAGAACATTAACTACATTTATTTTGAAAATTCAAATGATACTAAATAAAAGGCTGTGGATAAAATTATGGATTGGGAAAGCAACAGATGTTCCCACTTAGCTGTAGCTTAGGTCAGCTTCTGGCTAAGCCTCGGTGACACATCAGGCAGGCCGAATCTTCCAGTCCAGTCCAGACAATCGGCATCTGCAGCTAAGCTTGGATTTACTTTTGTAGCTCCCACCTGGATCTACATCTGGAATACAATCTGGAACTAGAACAATAGAACAGTCCTTATACAAACAGTCAGGAAGGTTCTAACTGGAGACAACAATACCTCCAGTCTTTAAACTGTTACACTACACACATATATATGGAGTAGGATAGTAACAGGTGTTCACATTCTACTGGTATAGAATGGGAATGTATACAGAACATGGTCCATAATCCTGATGGGGAAATATTTAGGAAACCAGTTTCATGAATACTCTCAAGAACAAGAGTTTACAGCACACAAAAAGAAAGGACATTCCTCAGTGTAAATTGTTCTGATGTCTGCACACTAGTACTCCTTTAAAGGGTTAACATGTTTACACACACAGACATACACAGTCATACTTCACAATATTCTCATTTTAACCACATGGGTTCACATCACAATGAATGAGAAGCAGGGAGTGAGTTTACCAAGGCCAGAAACTCATAACAGGTGCTTTGCACTGTTTGAATATAAATGGGATTGACATATCTCCATCAATATACTGGGTGCTGGGATAGATGTCAAAATACAATCATAGATGACAATGGGTTTTCCATCTGTCACAGTATTAACATAAAATATACAACACTCACTCCAGTTTAAATCTAAATCCACACATGTGCTAATCTTATTCAGCAGAGTTTAGAAGTGGTGAGGGGTGAAATATAATTATTACATTTGTAAGGCCACCTGCTGTAGAACTGAAATGTATTCCTAGTAATAGGGAAATATATCTACAACAATAATAATTACAAGCAGGGGCCATACATCTCTTTTCTTCTTCTTCTCTCTGACAGTGTGAATATTAAATTCAGCCTCACTGTGTTATTCACTTTCCAAGCTCTTAAACTAGTCTCAGAATTATCTGGACTAAATCTAAATTAAAGCAAGACAGTGATTTATTAAGCTAATATCACCATGAGGTAAAATCAACTTAGAAGGGATTAGGTATAATGAATATACACTTCATTCCTATTTTTAATTGTCTAAGCTGGAAACAGGAACTGGCTGAGATTTCACATGAGGACATAATTATCACCTAATTAATATAAGTATAATTATTAAAAATACCAATGCACGTTTCTAGTAGCAAATAAACATTAATTCAATCATCAAATAGATAATATGTTTGCATACATGTACATACTAGATCATAAACGTGGTTAGTGAGGATAAAGAAATTTATCATAGTTTTTGAGCCATGTGGGCATTAAATTTCAGAATTTAACCTGTGGAATTAATTCAGGGGAATAAGCAGCAATACATCAAATTAAACTTATTCTTTTAACTCACCCCTGGCAGGGAATTCAAACTCAGGCAACAAGACAACAGAACTAACTGAACTGTGTCAATTGGGGAGAACAAAATCTTGACTCCCCCAATAGAGCCTGGAATGAAAAATGGAAGATGGGAAGTCCTACCAAGGGGGAAGTTACTCTTTGTTACCCCTTGCACTACTCTTCGCCTTTATTACCTTTCAACTCTTAACTATTTAATTATAATTTTGCTCCAATGAAGCATTAAGAAAGGGGTAAGAAATTTCTTAATTAATCCAGTGTTATTATGCTAATTAAAAGCAATAGGGAAATGTTTAGAACTTTGGTAATAATGTTATCTAAACAAAGCAATCTTTACAAGGACAGAAACAGCTGTCCAGACCAGCTCGTCACATATGCCCAACGAAGATAAGTTTGATATTTACATCAAACTTAAACTGGCCTGGATACTGTTTCTGCTACCTACAATCCACTTGCTAAATTATCCCCTAATTAATCTGCTATGGGATCTCAATAGGAACAAAAAATTTCTCCTTAACAACTGACTGGGATTTGTAGCCCCGTCCCAGCGGATATGACCGACTGCGACTAACATACCAAAGTCTTTTCCCCGAGAAAGTCAAGGCGGACTGTCCGCTTCTCTGAATAGAAACAATCTTAACAAAGAAAAGATGGCATGAGGGAAAGATCAGTTCAATGTTCAAGATACCTGTCTGAGTGCGCCTTCTCCATGAAACTATTTGGGAAGATTTACATGGAAGAAAAGGTGAGCGCTGCTTACGACAGTGTACAGACCCTACAGTCTCAACCGTAGACTGGGTCTTGTGGGTTTCATCTGAAGATGAAGTTAAGGAAGGGTTCTTCCTCCTCTTGGCTGCACTGGCACAGACTGAAGTTTCTGGTCTGGTTGCAGAGGATTTGGCATAAGCCTTACCAGCTTTAGGGTTGGGATCATTAATGGTCCTAACTAAACTGGCAAAAGACCTGAGCTTAAGGAGTTTACTCTTTAAGGGGTTCTCAGTAGACCTAGTTAGCTTTTTAGCAGTCTGCCTAGCTATCGGTCTAGTCTTGGTGAAACACACAACTCTTTTCAGAAGAGGTGTCCACAAATGCTTTGGTTGGCTCATCTTGGATTGGACCAAGATGCGAGACTTTTGGTCTCTCATGACCTGCTTATTTGCAGTCGTTGGGTTGTCAAAGTTGTGCTTGCACTTGGTTCTGAGGGGACACAACAACATACCCTGAGATCTCAGTGGCTTATCAGAAGCATGAGACTCATTTTCTTGGTAGTCAAAGTTGTGCTGGCCC
Organism: Candidula unifasciata; assembly: GCA_905116865.2. Lineage (NCBI taxonomy): Eukaryota > Metazoa > Mollusca > Gastropoda > Stylommatophora > Geomitridae > Candidula > Candidula unifasciata. Next base: position 739,931 of record CAJHNH020004323.1, read on the forward strand.
TTGATTCTGAGGGGACACAACAACATACCCTGAGATCTCAAGGACTTATCTAAGGCCTGAGACTCTTTTTCCCTAACTTGTAAGCAGGACTGAGATGCATTTTTGCTTCTCTCAGTAAACTCTAGGATATCACTCGACTTACTGGAAAAATCTATGTCTTTAACTAGCACATGACTTTCTACTGACTGCGTGTGAGAATAAGTAGTGGGAGCATGGACATAAACAGACTCCGCTTTACAAGATACTATCTGCAGCGTGGAGCTGAAGTCTTCTGTCTCGCCACCTACCTTCTTCAAAGTTTCCTTGCTGTGCAAGCTTCTAGATAAAATAATATTATCTAAAATGGGGTTGGTTTTGGGAATAACACTTTTTATTTCTGCCAAGGAATGACCATCTTGACAGAAATCACCACCCTGAGTAAACTCAAGTTTTGTGGTAGCTAGCCCACTAGTGGTCACTGCAGCCGCAGGCTCACTAGCTATGATCTCTTGACAGCTGCCAAGGATCTCACATTCTCTACCAGGGTTTTCATTTCCAGATTCTGGTGGGGTAAGGGATCTTTCTTCAATTACTGATCCTAAGTGACTGATACTAGTACTTGGAAATGCATTTATGGCTGACATGGAAGTGTCTGGCTTTTTGGTTGTGAACATCCATAATTCTCGGGAAGGCTCACCAGCAAAAGCTTTCTGGTTCCACTGAGCATGTTCAACCGCTTTGTTGAAACCTTTAGATTGTGCCTGCTGTTCCATTTGGACACATTCCAGTTGCCACTCCCAATCTTCCTTAACCTTCTCTGCAACACACTCTAGAAGTTTAATACCTGTGAATTTGCAAGCCTGACCCATTTCTATACTTCTAAAAAAACCAATCTATAGAATCTGCTTCCCTCCCTTGGACACCTACATTACTTTCTAGTTGAGATTTGGCATTCAACAAATCAGAGACATATATATCTAGCTCAATCCCACTCAAACCTGCCTCATGAGCAGCAAAGTCTGAGATGGTCTTGCCCAATAGATAATTATATGCTGCCATCTCGGTTAAGCTGTAGTGACCCTTACAAGGAGTTTGCAAATTATCACCTATGATTGCTGCTGAAATTATAGAGTACTAGACAAGACTCAGAAAATTAGGTCAACAGAGGGTTAGTAAGCAAATCACATATGCATCAATCAAATAATCAATCACATAATCAATCAATCAATCAAAATAAAAAAAAAATAGCAATGTTATTGTCAATCCATTTTCAACAAATCCTTAACCTTATGGGCAACCATTAATTTGGGAATTAAAATTGTCCTAGCCAATTATATATTTTGATTTCCTAAGTCAGTGAACATTTAAACTATTTGTAAATTTCAGTTACATAATTACCTAAGTTAATTTTTGCTAACTTTAACAGGCAAACTAGTAACTAATGACTCTGAGCCCCCAGTGTCCTATAAGTATATGCCATAAAATAAATTCATAGATGGCTAAACACTTGAACACAAAATATTTAAAAATAATGCTGTTGTCTAGGGATAAACAGGAACAATATCAAGACAAGAAAACATATATAATGTAGATTTCAGTCCTATTATTCACTTTGTGGTGTTAGGTTATAAACCCGAAGAACGCCTCACTTTGTGAGTGAGGTGACAAGTTCAGAGACGAGAATCCCCACTTTGTAAGTGAGTAAATTCCGAGACGAGACCCCACTCAGTGGCGGGTAACTTCGCTTTAACTAGCGAATGCACTATGTGCACTTTACATAGGGAATTACAAACATTAAATCTTAATACAGGTTTATATTTGCCCCCAGCCTTGCTGGTTAAATCAGAGGATTTGGGGTTTGCCCACATCTATTCCCTACTGTTATTAAATTTGTATATTTAAATTTATTAAAGTTATACTAGCTTTTGTTCACTGACACAATTATAGTTAAAAAGAAACTTCAGAAAACTGTAAGAACATTAACTACATTTATTTTGAAAATTCAAATGATACTAAATAAAAGGCTGTGGATAAAATTATGGATTGGGAAAGCAACAGATGTTCCCACTTAGCTGTAGCTTAGGTCAGCTTCTGGCTAAGCCTCGGTGACACATCAGGCAGGCCGAATCTTCCAGTCCAGTCCAGACAATCGGCATCTGCAGCTAAGCTTGGATTTACTTTTGTAGCTCCCACCTGGATCTACATCTGGAATACAATCTGGAACTAGAACAATAGAACAGTCCTTATACAAACAGTCAGGAAGGTTCTAACTGGAGACAACAATACCTCCAGTCTTTAAACTGTTACACTACAACACATATATATGGAGTAGGATAGTAACAGGTGTTCACATTCTACTGGTATAGAATGGGAATGTATACAGAACATGGTCCATAATCCTGATGGGGAAATATTTAGGAAACCAGTTTCATGAATACTCTCAAGAACAAGAGTTTACAGCACACAAAAAGAAAGGACATTCCTCAGTGTAAATTGTTCTGATGTCTGCACACTAGTACTCCTTTAAAGGGTTAACATGCTTACACACACAGACATACACAGTCATACTTCACAATATTCTCATTTTAACCACATGGGTTCACATCACAATGAATGAGAAGCAGGGAGTGAGTTTACCAAGGCCAGAAACTCATAACAGGTGCTTTGCACTGTTTGAATATAAATGGGATTGACATATCTCCATCAATATACTGGGTGCTGGGATAGATGTCAAAATACAATCATAGATGACAATGGGTTTTCCATCTGTCACAGTATTAACATAAAAATATACAACACTCACTCCAGTTTAAATCTAAATCCACACATGTGCTAATCTTATTCAGCAGAGTTTAGAAGTGGTGAGGGGTGAAATATAATTATTACATTTGTAAGGCCACCTGCTGTAGAACTGAAATGTATTCCTAGTAATAGGGAAATATATCTACAACAATAATAATTACAAGCAGGGGCCATACATCTCTTTTCTGCTTCTTCTTCTCTCTGACAGTGTGAATATTAAATTCAGCCTCACTGTGTTATTCACTTTCCAAGCTCTTAAACTAGTCTCAGAATTATCTGGACTAAATCTAAATTAAAGCAAGACAGTGATTTTATTAAGCTAATATCACCATGAGGTAAAATCAACTTAGAAGGGATTAGGTATAATGAATATACACTTCATTCCTATTTTTAATTGTCTAAGCTGGAAACAGGAACTGGCTGAGATTTCACATGAGGACATAATTATCACTTAATTAATATAAGTATAATTATTAAAAATACCAATGCACGTTTCTAGTAGCAAATAAACATTAATTCAATCATCAAATAGATAATATGTTTGCATACATGTACATACTAGATCATAAACGTGGTTAGTGAGGATAAAGAAATTTATCATAGTTTTTGAGCCATGTGGGCATTAAATTTCAGAATTTAACCTGTGGAATTAATTCAGAGGAATAAGCAGCAATACATCAAATTAAACTTATTCTTTTAACTCACCCCTGGCAGGGAATTCAAACTCAGGCAACAAGACAACAGAACTAACTGAACTGTGTCAATTGGGGAGAACAAAATCTTGACTCCCCCAATCGAGCCTGGAATGAAAAATGGAAGATGGGAAGTCCTACCAAGGGGGAAGTTACTCTTTGTTACCCCTTGCACTACTCTTCGCCTTTATTACCTTTCAACTCTTAACTATTTAATTATAATTTTGCTCCAATGAAGCATTAAGAAAGGGGTAAGAAATTTCTTAATTAATCCAGTGTTATTATGCTAATTAAAAGCAATAGGGAAATGTTTAGAACTTTGGTAATAATGTTATCTAAACAAAGCAATCTTTACAAGGACAGAAACAGCTGTCCAGACCAGCTCGTCACAATCTGCTTTTTCTCCTTTCCCCCCTTCTTCTTCTTCTTCTAGTTCCCCAAGGTTCTATTCTTGACCCCCTGTTATTTGCAATTTATTAAATGATTTGCCCTTATAAAGAATTGTGTTATTACCACTCCAGGAACGCCTACTATACAATAAAGCTAAACTTTTTCACAAAATCATATCCCAAAAAATTCTCCTTTTTACCTTTGGCTAGTATTTAAATATAATAGGAGGCATAGCAAACGCCATAACATATTGCTTATGTGTAAAACTTGAGCAGATCTGTACAAAACAAGCTTGGCGTACTCTGCAGCTCAGCTGTGGAATTATCTTCCACAAGAAATTTAAAAAATATCACTAACCCCTATACATACAATCGGAAAAATATATTAATATTATCACACCACAGACTTTATGCACCCTTAAAAAATTATAGTATATTAAGCATATGATGTATTTCCATTGGATGCCTTTTTTTTTTAACTTTAAGTAATTATTGTTTTTAAAAAAAGGTGCCAGTTGAACGCATTCCAGCGTTTGTAACTAATATTTAATTGTTGTCAATGATGTTTATATTAAATTTTTTTGGATTAGGTTTGTTACTACACTTCTTAAAAATTTCAGTAATATAAGTATAATTAGAGCAAATTCCAGCGTTTGTAATTAAGACTTGCATATTGTGAACATTTGTTAAAAAATATTATTAATAACGTTAGCCATACGGCAACAGCTATTGATTTTAGTTTGATTTCATTTGTGAAATAACCTGGCCACTGAGCATAAAAAGACGAGGGCACCCGAAAACGATCTCATTTTGGCTTTCCGGACTGAACCCGCGGGCGCTCTTGGGACAGGAGACCTCTCTCTGTCAGCGGCTGCTACACAATATATGTGCTCAGCAGCACGTGTCTGCGCGACTGTGTGGTGATGGAAGGTTTGATAAATGATTATGGTGGTACGTTTTTCTGTAGTTAGCACTGAATTTTCTCTAGTATATATATATATGGCAATGGCAATGGCATCCGTCAGTCCCGGGGGACTATGGAGATGTGCCGCTGGCTTTGAGAACAGCATCTGCAGTGACTGTAAAGTCCGATGCGGGAATGGCAGTCTTTGCCACACAGGATACACACAAAAGCAGATACTCCCTCGTTGTGAGGCAGTTTTACTCTCCGGTGCCTCCTCTCCACAGCTCGTTGTGTTCGGTTTCTTTCAAAATGTGACAGTCCATCTTTCACTTTCTGTCTCCATAGTAGTCGATCTGCAGCTGATTTTTCCCATGTCTCTGTGCCTATGTTGGTATCTATTAGGTCACGTTTGCATACATCTTTATAGCGCAGCTTTGGCCTTCCTGTAGGTCTATTCCCAGTTACCAATTCACCATATAGGAGATCTTTTAGAATACGACCATCCTCCATGCGGGAGACATGTCCCAGCCAGCGCAGACGTCTTTGCTTCAGTATACAATACATTGATGGTATTTTTGCTCTTGTCAGCACACATTCGTTGGAGACAAGGTCTCACCATAATATACAAAGGATGCGTCTCAGACAGCGCATATGGAAGGTATTCAGTCTTTTTTCCTGTGGAGCATAGAGAGTCCAGGATTCGCAGCCGTACAGTAATGTGCTCAGGACACAAGACTCATAAACCTTCATTTTTGTATTATCAGTTAGCTTTTTGTTTGACCAGACTCTCTTTGTGAGATTTGCAAACATAGCAGAGGCCTTTCCTAAACGTTTGTTTAATTCTGCATCCAGAGAATGATTGCTTGAGATACGTGAGCCTAAGTACTCAAATTCATTTACAGCCAGCAGCTGATGGTCATACACACTAATGTTTGGTGGATTTTCAACATTCAATCCCATCACTTGTGTTTTGTTCAGACTGATGGTAAGCCCAAATTCTTTGCAAGCATTTGCAAAGCGATTCATCAGGATCTGCAGATCATCCTCTGAATGTGCCACAATGGCTGCATCATCCGCAAACAGAAAATCCCTGAGGCATCTCGTGTGCACCTTCGTCCTTGCACGTAGCCTGGACAGATTAAAAAGATTGCCATCTGACCTCGAACGGAGGTATATATATATATATATATATACAGTGTGTATCATCGCTCGGTGATATTTGATTTTATGTGAATTTTCATCTCTGCTTGATGAGGAGCTCAGCACACGTGTGTGTGTGTGTGTGTGTAAATGCGATAATAATTGTTCATGTAATGTTTTTTGTGAAGCGCTCAGTTTTGTGATTCAGTAAAATGAATACATGTTCAATGTGTTCATTATAGTTCCAGTTGTTTTGATTAGAGTTAGGACTGGTATTTGGTAAGGTCTAGTTTTATTTGTACTGCTGATCGACTTTTTACTAAATATTTCCTATCTGGGCTAGAATGCGATATTTCTAGTCCCCGTTTGTTTCGGTCGCGACGAAATTCAGCCGGCAGGTACTTTTCTTTTAGTTTACCATATCTTAAGGACTCTGAGATTTCGTGGGGAATTCCCGGGTAACTCCAATATTAGGTGGGTTAGAGTTAGTGTTATCCATCCGAGATTCGGAGATAGCAGAAAGATGGAGGGAATACTTCAATGAGCTCTTTAATCCTCTAGGAGATCATCAGGAAAGAACAACTGAAGAGCACAGAGCAACAGTGTTAGAACCACACATACTAATGGATGAAATAGAAAAAGTCATTAAACAGTCTCCCAAATATAAAGCACCAGGAGCTGATAGATTACCAACAGAAATAATTCAAGCAGCAGGTGAAAGCAGCATCAGATGGCTTCACATAATATTCAATGCAGCATGGGTACAACAAACGGCCCCTATTGATTGGCAGCATGCAATAGTTATACCATTGTGGAAGAACAAAGGAAGCAAACGAGAATGCGGTCAATATCGATGCATCTCTCTTTTAAGCCATGTGGGCAAAATGTATGCCAAGATAATAGAAACAAGACTGAGACCAGTGATAGAACCACAGCTGGCAGAAGAACAGATGGGATTTAGGAGAAATAGAAGCTGCACAGATGCAATCTTCACACTTAAACATTTAATAGAAAAGAACATTGAATACAATAAAAACTTATTTGTGACATTCGTAGACCTGGAGAAGGCATTTGACAGAGTCGGCAGACAATTATTATGGAAAGTAATGGCAAGATATGGAGTAAGCGAACACCTCATCGAAGTGTGCAAAAGTTTATACAGGGATTGTAGAAGTGTAGTTAGAATAAATCAGGGAACATCTCATCCTTTCACAGTGACATCTGGAGTAAGACAGGGGTGTGTCTTATCACCACTGCTGTTTATCACCTACATCAAAAGTATATGCAAGAATGCCAAGCCCATGAATGAAGATCTTAGTAAGATCAACGAATTACTCTTTGCAGATGACCAGGCTTTGATAGCAGATACAGCCATGAAATTGCAACATTATCTAACATCCATGAATGAAGAATGAAAACAAATAATATGAGAATTAACACTGAAAAGACAGAAGTAATGTCAATAGGAAAAAAAGAAGACAGATCTAAACATAGCAATAGAATACAAAGGCATTAAACAGGCATCTGAGTTTAAATATCTGGGAACTACATTTACCGAAGATGGGGAATTGGATAAAGAAATTGACATTAGATGCAGTAAAGCAAACCAAGTATTGGGATAGCTAGCTCCCCTCTTACAGCATAAGACAATCCCAATCAGCACAAAGAGACATCTTATTCAAAGCATATTTATTCCAACTCTGTGCTACCAGTGCCAGACATGGTCACTCACAACAAACCATAAAAGAAAATTAGTAACCACGTAAATGAGATATCTGAGAAGGGCTGTAGGAGTGACCATAAGAGATAAGATCAGGAATGAGATCATAAGAGAACAAGTCGGCACAGAACCAATTCTGGATTACATACAAAGACAGCAAGTGAAATGGTTTGCCCACTTAAAGAGAATGCCTTGTGACACCATACCATACAAAGCATACATGGAAAGAGAAGAAGGACGTAGAGCACGGGGTAGACCAAGAACAAGATGGAAGGATAACATCAGAGAAACTACAACAGCACGATGTGCCTATGGTCGAGGCAGCCAGAAGAGCTAGAAACATAACCTTATATCTCCCTCGACACCCAGAGCGGTAAAAGAGGAAGTGAAGAAGAAGAAGAAGAAGAGTTAGTGTTAATCTGTGTTCTTTTTTACACTCTACAACCCCTATATACTTTTAGACTTTCATGGGAACTCTCTCCTACGAAATCTCAGAGTGAATTTAAAAAAAAAGAACCATCCTGTCTGTGTATAAGACACTTGATGATGACGAACCTGCACAGTTGGTGAATGCACTAGCCATCCAAATACCTCAGGCTTAAGTCCTTGAACCTTTAACGCAGCCCTAAAACAATGTGCTTTTTTTATGTATGTCCTGATAAAGGCTCTGTAGCCCCAACGTTCACTTTTCGTTTGTTCTGTTGTATTGTGAAGCTCGATAATCTACTTTTCGTTCGGTTGTTTATCTTTCTAAAACGATGTAGCTCGATCGATTGATCGATCAGTTTGTCACCTCCGGGCTGCTAGCTGAAGCTTTACCACACCATCCTGAGATTTAAACAGTGTCATTCTAGACGACAGACCCCACAGGGCAGATCCCAGATACCCGGTTCATCCCACAAAAATATCATAATTAGGACACCCATAACGGCGACACCAGGCAGGTGAAACATGCAGTCCTGTGTAGGTAAGATCGAACGCTGTACACGCGGGCAGTGACGACAATACAGCCTAAACACGGGACACTGAACGCTGTAGATAAAGGTAAAAGTAAAGATAAAGTCGGGAGATGTGAACTAGCGTCATTGCACACGGTTATAAACCATAAGTACTCTGCCACCAGTACGGAAAACTGATTAAAAAAAACTGTCCACCTGTGTCGCCGTCCGCACGCAACTCCGTAGCTACAGCGACGTTCCTCCATTTACCCCAGAGTGTTAACTCTGGTACCCAATTCCTAGGGGCTGGGTCAACCTCTGAAACCACCCAGTTTCAAACACCGGCCGTGGGCTGCCGGGAGTCGCAGCTGGATTTAAAAGCAAGTCTCCTATCGACTGAGCTAACGCGGCCCCCAAACGCTATAGATACGGGGCAGTAACGACAGTACATCCTGAACACAGGACACTGAAGGCTGTAGATGCGGGCAGTAACGACAGTACAATCTGAGCACAGGACACTGAAGGCTGTAGATGCGGGCAGTAATGACAGTACAATCTGAACACAGGACACTGAAGGCTGTAGATGTGGGCAGTAACGACAGTACAGTTTGGACACGGAACACTGAAGGCTGTAGATGCGGGCAGTAACGACAGTACAATCTGAGCACAGGACACTGAAGGCTGTAGATGCGGGCAGTAACGACAGTACAATCTGAACACAGGACACTGAAGGCTGTAGATGCGGGCAGTAACGACAGTACAATCTGAGCACAGGACACTGAAGGCTGTAGATGCGGGCAGTAACGACAGTACAATCTGAACACAGGACACTGAAGGCTGTAGATGCGGGCAGTAACGACAGTATAATCAGAACACGGGACACTGAAGGCTGTAGATGCGGGCAGTAACGACAGTACAGTCTGAACACGGGACATTGAAGGCTGTAGATGCGGGCAGTAACGACAGTACAGTCTGAACACGGGACACTTAAGGCTGTAGATGCGGGTAGTAACGACAGTACAGTCTGAACACGGGACACTGAAGGCTGTAGATGCGGGCAGTAACGACAGTATAGACTGAACACGGGACACTGAAGGCTGTAGATGCGGGCAGTAACGACAGTACAGTCTGAACACGGGACACTGAAGGTTATAGATGCGGGCAGTAACGACAGTACAGTCTGAACACAGAACACTGAAGGCTGTAGATGCGGGCATTAACGACAGTACAATCTGAACACAGGATACTGAAGGCTGTAGATGCGGGCAGTAACGACAGTACAATCTGAACACGGGACACTGAAGGCTGTAGATGCGGGCAGTGACGACGTTAAAACCTGAACACGGGACATTAGACACCACAAGCAGACTCCTAGTGTGGGTTTGTGGACCCTATTGTAGGGTAAAGGTGAATAGATTCACTGCCTACCTAAAAGCGTGTCGTAACAATCGTTAATTTAGATTTATTTCTAAGTCAGAGTGTATCTGCTTAGAGGCAAGGAACCAACAGCCTGCATACAAATGAGTCATATATGTTAAACGGATGCGCACACAGTACTTATGTTCTGGAACAAGACTACAGTCCAGAAGTCGATGAACAACAAAAACTGGTGAACACGAAGAAGAACAAGAAGAAGAAGAAGAAGGCTTACATTAGCAGAGAGATAGAGAGACTGACCTGCAGAGAGAGAGAGAGAGAGAGAGAGAGAGAGAGAGAGAGTTCGCATCACGTGATCTCCCACTTTCAGAGCAGGTGAAACTAGCTGTCAGGTCACGTGCTTGTTGACAGGGAAGCACATCTCGCAGCTCGCACGGGACAACCTTATCAGCGACAGGGTGGCCTATTGGCTCGTCGGTAGACGAGTTCGTCGCCGGTGGGGTCTGTACTTGGGTCTGTCTCCTCTCATCGCACCAACACTGCTCGAGTCCTTTTCAGGTCATTTGGTGGCATGCAGTACCAACCCATTTTAGGTCTTATTCACGTTTCCCGGCCCATTTACATTCTTTCTCAGTCTGGCTAGGTCAGAGGGGTGTCACGTTGTACTGTTTTGTTTTTAGTCAGACGTAAAACAAAGCACTGGTGGGTTTCTACTCTGTGCCAGGATGTTGATCAGTCGTCTAAACCTAAACTATCTTCTGTAACTGCTGCGGAAAGTTTTTCTGTTCATCCATTATGAATGTTGGTTATGTTCCAGAACTTAAGTGTTGTGTGCACATCTGTTTTACAGATCTGACTCGTTTATATACAGATCGTTGGTTCCTCGCCACTCAGGTCTATGTATTCTTTTTTTTTTTTTTTGCGGAGAAACACCTAATTAGTCGAATTTTTACGGCTTGCTTCCTAGGGGTCAGTGAGTTTATTCTCTACCTCCCCTCTCCCCCTTCTTAAAATGGAGCTCCAAAACCCACACGGTGATTTGTTGTTCTAAAACTAAGAATAATAATAATTAGGTACTTTAATTTTATACCACCACATCTCGTCAGCTTCGAGGTTTAGTAGGGAAATCCCAAGAACGTCCACTAGTATGGGAGAGGGGGGATTAGGATTAGGCTTAGTAGTAGTCGCTATTCAATTAACTCTAGCCCTTACCCCACCCCCCCCCCTCCTTTCTTCCCTCATAATATGGTACTGTCCAGGGAAACCTCTATGAATCCCTAAGAATCTCCTACGAAATCTCGAAACCGAGGAGATGTGGAGGTATACCATTGAACCGACGAGATGTGGAAGTGTAAAATTAAAGTACCAATAGTTGTAGTAGTAATAGTCTTACTTATCGTTATTGTTGTTGTTGTTTTCTGGTCGTTCAAAAATAAATTATAAGAGAATTCATAGCAACAGCAGAAGCAGTAGTAGCATTGGAAGTGGTGGCTGTGGCAATAGCATTCTCTTCTAAAGAAATCAATAAGCATAACTATAAATGGTGTTTGGTAAAGCTGGGAAAAACGCTAACACTCGACACGATCTGAATGCGCAGGTTTTCCAAGGCCGACCTTGCGCGGCAGCACCTCGCTGGCAATAACATTCTTCAGCAAGATCCCTTTGTAACAGATGACCTACATCGGATCCCAATCAGATCAAGGTAAAGGCCGATTGAACATAAATAGAACCAAGCGGATGTAATGCCAGTAGGGGGTACAGAGGACAGCCAGTGTGTGTTGTTGGGTACCAACTTTCTCAGCTTTAAATTGTTGAAGTAGAGTGTGCTAACTGGTTTAAAATGCTCACAGTAAAGGATGTAGGGGAACGACAAATACTATCATACACATACACGCACACATATACACTTACATCGACAGAGAGAGAGAGAGAGAGAGAAAGAGAGAGAGAGAGAGAGAGAAAATGAACAAACTATTTTTAAAACGGTTACAAATTGGGCACGTCTTACATTCGCCATTCCAACCACTCGTTTTTCAGAACACAAATGCATGTTATAATTAGTACACGTTATGTTTATATACAAATATGAAATTATGCCTACACACATCATATATAAGCAATCATTCCTACTCTAAACATCCACCTACACATACACTCTTACATGCCTATAGTTATACATACATATGCACACGTATATATATATATATATATATATATATATATATATATATATATATATATATATATATATATATATACACACACAGAGAGAGATAGAGAGAGAGAGAGAGAGAGAGAGAGAGAGAGAGAGAGAGAGAGTTATTAATAAAACCTGCATTTTTTTCTGGCTGCAAACGGTACGCAATAGCGGCACCTGCTTATTTGTTTCCAGCGCTAATGTAAAAGACACTTTTTGAAGAGCACTGGCACCTATTTATACAATTTTGTGTGCGTACTAGCACCTATTTGGACACTTTGTTGTGAATACTGGCATCTCTTTACACTTTGTGATCAGTACTGGCATCTTTTAGACACTTTGTGGTGAGTACTGACATGTATATGGACACTTTTTGATGAGTACTGACATTTATTGTGACACTTTTTGGTAAGTACTGACAACTATTTAGACACTTTATGGTGAGTACTGGCATCTATTTGGACACTTTTTTGTGAGTACTGGCACCTATTTAGACACTGTGTGGTGAGTACTGGCAACTATTTAGACACTTTATGGTGAGTACTAGCATCTATTTGGACACTTTTTTGTGAGTACTGGCACCTATTTAGACACTGTGTGGTGAGTACTGGCAACTATTTAGACACTTTATGGTGAGTACTGGCATCTGTTTGGACACTTCGTTGTGAGTACTTTCATCTGTTTAGACACTTCGTGGTGAGTACTGGCATCTATTTGGACACTTCGTGGTGAGTACTGGTATCTCTTTGGACACTTTGTGGTGAGTACGTTACTATTTGGACACTTTGTGGTGAGTACTGGCATCTGTTTGGACACTTCGTTGTGAGTACTTTCATCTTCTTCTTCTTCTTCGCGTTCACCAGCTGTAAACTCTGGCGGAAGGTTCTGGTTGCTCATCCACTACTGAACTGCAGTCCTGCTCCAGAAGCTGAGTGTTGCGTGTGCATCAGCTTTACAGATCTCATTCTCTTGAATACACACTGTTGGTTCCTTGCCTCTCCGGCAGATGCACTCCGACTTCAAAGGAAGCTCCCCAATTAGTCGACTCTTACGACATGCTTTTGGGGAGGCAGTGGGTCTATTCTTGTTTTCCCCACAATGGGGCCCCGGAACCCACACGGGGGAGTACTTTCATCTGTTTAGACACTTTGTGGTGAGTACTGGCACCTATTTGGACACTTTGTGATGAGTAGTGGCATCTATTTAGACACTTTGTGATGAGTATTGGCATCTATTTAGACACTTTGTGATGAGTACTGGCATCTATTTAGACACTCTATGGTGAGTACTAAGATGTATATGGACACTTTTTGATGAGTATTGACATCTATTTGGACACTTTGTGGTGAGTACTGGCAACTATTTAGACACTTTGTGGTGAGTACTGGCATCTATTTGGACACTTTGTGGTGAGTATTGGCATCTGTTTGGACACTTCGTTGTTAGTATTTTCATCTGTTTAGACACTTCGTGGTGAGTACTGGTACCTATTTGGACACTTTGTGATGATTACTGGCATCTTTTTAGACACTTTGTGATGAGTACTGGCATCTATTTAGACACTTTGTGATGAGTACTGACATCTATTTAGACACTCTATGGTGAGTACTGAGGTGTATATGGACACTTTTTGATGAGTACTGACATCTATTTGGACACTTTGTGGTGAGTACTGGCAACTATTTAGACACTTTGTGGTGAGTACTGGCATCTATTTAAACACTTTGTGGTGAGTACAGGCACCTATTTGGACACTTTTTTGTGAGTACTGGCACCTATTTAGACACTGTGTGGTGAGTACTAGCAACTATTTAGACACTTTATGGTGAGTACTGGCATCTATTTAGACACTTTGTGGTGAGTACTGGCATCTATTTGTACACTTCGAGGTGAGTACTGGCATCTTTTTGGACACTTTCTGGTGAGTACTGGCATCTATTTAGACACTTCATGGTGAGTACTGGCACCTATTTGGACACCTTGTGATAAGTACTGGCATTTATTTAGACACTTTGTGATGAGTACTGGCATCTATTTAGACACTTTGTGATGAGTACTGGCATCTATTTAGACACTCTATGGTGAGTACTGACATGTATATGGACACTTTTTGATGAGTACTGACATCTATTTAGACACTTCGTGGTGAGTACTGGCATCTATTTGGACACTTTGTGGTGAGTACTGGTAACTATTTGGACACTTTGTGGTGAGTACTGGCATCTGTTTGGACACTTCGTTGTGAGTACTTTCATCAGTTTAGACACTTCGTGGTGAGTACTGGCACCTATTTGGACACTTTGTGATGAGTACTGGCATCTATTTAGACACTTTGTGATGAGTACTGGCATCTATTTAGACCCTTTGTGATGAGTACTGGCATCTATTTAGACACTCTATGGTGAGTACTGAGATGTATATGGACACTTTTTGATGAGTACTGACATCTATTTGGACACTTTGTGGTGAGTACTGGCAATTATTTAGACACTTTGTGGTGAGTACTTGCATCTATTTAGACACTTTGTGGTGAGTACAGGCACCTATTTGGACACTTTTTTGTGAGTACTGGCACCTATTTAGACACTGTGTGGTGAGTACTGGCAACTATTTAGACACTTTATGGTGAGTACTGGCATCTATTTAGACACTTTGTGGTGAGTACTGGCATCTATTTGGACATTTCGGGGTGAGTACTGACATCTATTTGGACACTTCGTGGTGAGTAGTGGCAACTATTTAGACACTTTGTGGTGAGTACTGGCACCAATTCGGACACGTTTTTGTGAGTACCGGCACCTATTTAGACACTGTGTGGTGAGTACTGGCAACTATTTAGACACTTTATGGTGAGTACTGGCATCTATTTAGACACTTTGTGGTGAGTACTGGCATCTATTTGGACACTTCGTTGTGAGTACTTTCATCTGTTTGGACACTTCGTGGTGAGTACTGGCACCTATTTGGACACTTTGTGGTGAGTACTGGCATCTATTCAGACACTTTGTGATGAGTACTAACATCTATTTGGACACTTTTTGGTGAGTACTGGCACATATTTAGACACTTTATGGTGAGCACTGGCATCTTTTTAGACACTTTGTGGTGTGTACTGGCACTTATTTAGACACTTTGTGGTGAGTACTGGCACCTATTCAGACACTTTGAGGTGAGTACTGGTACTTATTTAGACACTTTGTGGTGAGTACTGGCACCTATTCAGACACTTTTTGGTGAGTACTGGCACCTATTCAGACACTTTATGGTGAGTACTGGTACTCATTTCTCTAGACACAAAAAGGGGTATGGGGGCGAAGGAACCAGATTATTAGTCTTGTTACTGTCTGTAGTTGCTGCATTGTGGGGCGGTATTGAAAGGAGAAGCCAGTTTCTTAAGCCTGCTGATTTACGGCTGCATGGTCAATGCAGCCGCCTACGAACTGTGCCGGTTAGGAGCTTTTGGTATTATCCTCGACCAAAAAAAAAAAGCTGTTAAAGATGATTTGAACTGGTCTTTTCACGAGAAATAGCCACTTTACCCGGTCAGTCAAGTATATCCTCAAAGAATCAACAGTAGCAGTATATGTGGTGGAACTGATAGCATACTAATAGTTGAGTTGAGTTGGTTCAAAAACTGACATCACAGCACTCGGGGCATTATCATAAACGCTCCGTTCCCATCTTCAGCAGCCAATGAAGAGTCCTGATACTTATGGTGCCAGTAGCATTCTGATTAAGCGTCTGTCTTGCCTTTCCTCTGAGCCTCGAGCATCTGCCAGAACGTCTCGTCACTCCCCCCTGCACCAATCTCACCAGACTGTGGAGATCTATCTGCTCCTCCGAATTGTACACGCTCTCCCACAAGGCACTAACTACGTCGGCCTTATCCTGCATCAGTATCCCACCAAGTTGTGCAGAGCCAGCCAGTTTCAGGTGAAAAAATCCAGACAATACCTGTCACCCGTGTCCTCCGCTGTGAAGCATGCCACTCTGCACTAAGCATACCTGTTCTGACCTTCCTCGGCATGCTTTCTGAGTCAGTTACAGTGACGATGTGTGTGTGTGTGTGTGTGTCGTGTTCTCCAACCAGCAAAGAGCTGCAGTGGCAGCCTTCATTCTTAAGTTGGATTACTAGTAGTAATAGCAATAATATTTGTAGTAACAATGTGGATATCACTCAAAAAACAAGAATATCCACCTGTGAGTGATAGAGCTAACACTGTCGGTCGTTTTTGCGACTTCCCGGGTTAAAACTCTGAATCGTGTCAGTAATAAACCTGTCCACGGGTATGAAGAGGCTGAAGAACACTGCTCTATTGTCCTAGCTCATGACGGTCAATGTTGAAAGGAAAATCTGACAGAGCTAAGTGTTTACTACAGGGGACATAATCAGACAAACCCCCTCGACTGAGCCAGGAGCCATTACCCCAGGGACACTTTTATTAGTCTCTTGATACTGTTGATGTGAAGATATCACATGGATCCGTGACGCTAACTACGGTCTCACTTTGTCACTTCTGTAATAAGGCCTTTTTGTGCACATCCTACTTTAAAATATTGGTTAGGTTGTTTTTGTTTTTGAAGTTTTTCTCCTCCAGATCTGCAGCCTGCAGGATTAACATCTTACGAACGGGAATCAGCAGCTACAAATCCCGCAAACCCAGTTCAACCATATAGCACAGATATATTGGAGCACAATAAAACTGTCACGACGTAACCCATGGATATTTACCTAGCGGCCTGCGGCTGGGGCTCATGCCTCTAGATGTTGGTTCTTCTCCTCCTCTCTCGTCTGCTTCCTTTTCTGAGCTTCATCTGCCAATAGTCCGTGGGCTAAATAAAGGTGACGGGGGTAAGGATATTCTCTCACCTTCCACCAACACCCCTGAATAATGTGCATTCATCTCCAACGGCAAAAGTTCAACTCCTGTCTCTCTCGTAGCGGAACTGTTTAATAAACAAGGAAAGGCATGACGGTGAGTATCCGGTGATGTAAAAACACAGCTCCTCGAGTATGATCACAGTCTACACTAGCAAAACAAACTGCTGAAGTTGGAGGCAACCAGACAAGAGGCACACCACAGCAGTCAGCCACGCATGCATGCAAAACACATAATATGCCAACACATATTATTGTTAAAGATGCGATTGCTCTAGGAAAGATGAGTGCTTGGAAGGGCCGAGTGTAAGATAGGCCTGCGAGACCAATTTGTAACACTTTGAAAATAAAGCTAGTTTGTTCGTTCTCAATATCAGTCGCAAACCTTTACTCCACAAAGGACAAAGGTGGAAGGTAAACTCTATGGTCGCCTGAACGAACTTAACACAACAGTGATTTTATACAAGAGACACAATTGCAGATATAGACAGATTATTTCAGGCTAATGAAAGTAGAAGAAATGTAAGTCATGTCTTCTTACTTTTTGCTATCGCGTACTGCTCATTCCTTGTATTCCTCGTCTTTTAGAGTAATTTAAACGTTAAATGTTGAATCAAGAACCGACACCACAGCACTAGGGACATTGCCATAAGTGCTTCGTCCCCATTTTCAGCAGCAAGTACAGAGTTCCAACTCCGATGGTACCAGCAAAAGTCTCATTGTATATCCGTTTCGCCTTTCCAGTGAGTGATCCCCTGGTCACTCCTCGCACCATTCTTCTCAGACCTTGAAGACCTATTTGTGCCTTTGCACTGTTACCTCACTCGCAAACATCTTGAATGTCTTGAATCAATGTACCTCCATCTTTCTCAACATGCTCTGCGAGTCAGTTGCAACTACATGTGTGCACGGCTGTCTCTGAAAGCAGCGGAAGGCCGCAGTGACTGGCTCCACCTCCAATCTCAAACCAGATATTGTGGCCAGTGCAATCTAAGGTTATTCAAACTAAGAATAATTGACAGTCAGGTGTAAATATGGTTTTTATCTTTCCACAAGCGCTGACGCATTCCTTACTCTCTAAAATTGACGTGTCCTCAAAATACTGACACCATTTTTTTCTATATTAAATAAACAATAGTAAATTAGCAATTGAACCAAGGAAATGAAAGAGCAGATGAGATGGCAAAACTGGGAGTAATCTTCCCCAACCTCATCCACCACACAGCTACAAGGAAACAAAAAACAGCGCTGAAGCAGTCTTTCAATCGGAAGTGGAGAAAGCAGAATAGAGATTACAGACCAGAGAGTGACAGCATAAACAAACTCAACGGGAAAGAACAAACATCAATTTTTAGACTTCAGACAGGACACTGTGGTCTTCGAGCACACCTGTACAGGATAGGCATAAAAGAATCTGCTGCCTGTGATTGTGGAGCAGAACGACAGACCCCTGTGCACATACTACAGCACTGCCCGAACTTTTCCCAGCAAAGACTGGATCTGGCACAGGGGATCCACATTGCAAGAGAAGCTATGGGGGACCGGTGGCGACCTTAAACGCACAATCCTATTTGTGACCCAGATGGGACTCAATGTTTAGCATGACTGATGTCGAACGCAGAAAAAGAAAGAGAAGCAATGGAACAGCCTTTTCACCCCATAATACCATTACCGCCATTTGCAAAACTGAAGGCCAATGTGATAACCTCTAATGACTTCCAGTTTGCAGCTGTAGTATACTCTAGGGATACCGCTCCTCCCTGGAAACAACCATGACAATTTATAAATGTGGAGCCGTCCAGAATGTAATGCAAAAGCTCGACAAGGTCGAATGTGTTAGTTACGTTGTCCAATTATACCAGGATGTATTGATCTGGCTGACAGTGGTACGCGTTTTGTGTCTTTGAGGATTGTCTTGATGACTCTTCGAGGTGAATATACTTTATTATTTATTATATAATCGTGAACCATCTCCACAGTTAAGGTTGGATCCAGCTGATATGTCATGCTATTGCTACTGTGGAAATAATAATTACTGGGGTTCCAGTTTCCTCCACAGTACGATACTCGTACCCGCGCTTCTTCAATTTTTTTGCGTGGGTGGGGGGCGTTAGCGCAGTCGATAAGAGGATCGCTTTCAAATCCAGCTGCGACTCGCTGCAGCCCACTGTCGGTGTTCGAAACCGGGCGGTTCCCGGGGTTCACCCAGTCTCTAAGTAATGGGTACCAGAGTTAACACTCTGGGATACATGGAGGAACGTAACTACGGAGTTGCTTGCGGATGGCGATACAGGCGTAAAGTTTCTTATCAGCAGACCGTACTGGTGGCAGAGCACTTATGGTTTGTAACCGTGTGCAATGACGCTAGTTTACATCTCCCGACTTTACCTTTACCTTTTTTCTTCTTCCTTTTTGTCTAGAGAAGAAGAAAAACGGACTGGTAAAATGTAAAAAAAAAAAAAAATTAGTACAGAACCTTTTTCAACACCTTTAGGCGTATTGGGCAAATAACGATAGATCCATATTTCACGAACTAACCGACATTCGCGGGGTGATGAGGTTAACATCGCACCGACCGCCTTTACTTACCAGAACTTTACTTCAGACTCATTCATTTAAGGCTGGGCGAACTGGGAGCCAAAGTCATTTGATTTTTTTAAAGTCCTGCTCTGTCAGGAACTGAACCCACGATCCTTGGATTTGAAGGCGGGCGTCTAGCTGCTACACCAGGGCAGCTCACACAAAAACTGGGGCTCACTCAATTGAAAAAAACAAAGTAACCAGTACACAACATGTAGTGTCAAATAGTCAATCTTGAAACAAATGAGGCCTTTAAAAGGTGTCAGTGCTGCATACCGTTGCAAACGACGAGAGAAATAAAGCCGTGCTGCTATCACCATCAGAAAACCTAGAGCACAGTCGTTGTCTACATCACCTGTCGCGGAATATGTACCCTGGTACGTCGAAGCTTGTCATATAGGCTCACTAAACTTTACGCCATTAATTAGCTTATTGAAGTGATCAGTGATTTTTTTTTTTAAATTAATTGCTTGAAGAAAGTTTCTTTTTCTTCTTCTTTATCTTCTTCTTCTTCTTCTACTTTTCTTCTTTTCCTCTTTCTTTTTCTGTTTCTTCTTCTTCTTCTTCTTCTTCTTCTTCTTCTTCTTCTTCTTCTTCTTCTTCTTCTTCTTCTTCTTCTTCTTCTTCTTCTTCTTCTTCTCTTTTTTTTCCCTTCTTCTTCTTCTTCTTCTTCTTCTTCTTCTTCTTCTTCTTCTTCTTCTTCTTCTTCTTCTTCTTCTTCTTCTTCTTCTTCTTCTTCTTCTTCTTCTTCTTCTTCTTCTTCTCTTTTTTTCCCTTCTTCTTATTCTTCTTCTTTTTCTTCTTCTTCTTCTTCTTCTTCTTCTTCTTCTTCTTCTTCTTCTTCTTCTTCTTCTTCTTCTTCTTCTTCTTCTTCTTCTTCTTCTTCTTCTCCGCGTTTATCGGCTGTAAACTCCAGCGGAATTTAAGTGTGTTCGTCCACCTCCGGACTTAAGTATTGGTTTAGAAGCTGAGTGTGGCGTGCACACCTGTTTTACGGATCTGGCTTATTTGTACGCAGGCTCGTTTTACTTGGCAATTATACGTTCAAAAGTTTGCCACTTCACTGTGAACAGTCAGCTTTCGATACCAATGTCAAAATCAACACAAATTGCCCGCAGCTGGAATCGAAACAGGCATCTAGGGATTGCGAATTAAGTTACATAGAAAGTGAAAGGTATAAGCACAGCGAAATTCGAACTATAGTTCGTTCAACAATTGATAAACACACTTGCAGGCTATTTTCTTGAAAACTGCTTGTTATATGGCAATGATTTTTTGCATGCAGCCGTTTAGTTACTGACTTAGTCGATCCTCTTCTACCTTGGGGTGTAGAGGTTTGCCAGTGAGAATGCCAGATTTCTCTATCAGCATTTTTCTTTCTGGCTTGTTCCATTCCAGCACTCTGTCAGTCAGGGATTGTAAAATGTTCTCTTCCCAGTGAACCCTGGGTCATCCTCGTGGTCTGGTTCCTTAGTTCTTAGCCTTCCATGCTTGCTGTGGTGGCTATTTCTCTCCCATTCTGCATACATGTCCAAACCATCGTATCAGTAACTGATCCCGTCGAGGGTTAGCAAGACCTGGGTTTCAAGGTCTGACCGCAAACTTTGTTCCTTCTGGTCACTTGGACCACCTTTCTCAGATACCTCATTTCTGAGGCCTGAAGCTGGCTTCCGTGAGCTGATGTCATTGCCACTGACTCACACCCATAGGTCAAGACTGGGACATAGGTAGAGCGGAACACAGCCATTTGTGTCCTCTTGCTAATTTCTCTTTTGCTGAGAAAGACCCGGTTTATGGCATGGAGAAGTCTCACATATGCTTCTATTCGAGCAGTCAACTCCGACTTCATGCCTCTATTCTGGTCTATTACGACTCCAGTGGTTGATAAGCTGCAGCGCATCTTGTCTAATCATTATCTGATGTTTCTTCTTTTCTCTTGAGATCACCATGGTTTTAATTTTGGAGGTAATGATGATCATCCCTGCCTTCTGAAGCTCTTCCTTGCAGACATGTAAGCTGAACTGAAGATGTGCCTCTGGTTTAGCTATCAGTGTCACATCATCTGCCAACGCCAGCTCTGATATGCAGTATGGTGTTAAATTCCAGTATCCTACTGAGTGGTTCTGAAATTTCAACTAGTTATCATCATCTGAAAACAGTAGTCTCTGCAATGGCAAGTCTACTCCTACGACTAGTTGTCGTTCAAGCTTATCACAGACCTGGTTAGTGATGGCAGCTTTTGACGTCGCTCATAGACGAGTTTGTGACTGTAGTTTAATTCAAGGGCGCTGGGTTCGATCCTTGCTATGCGATTTGGCAGCAGCGAACTGGCGTTTTTAGTGTCGAAAGTGGTATTACGAGCCGACCGTTAAATGAAAATGACAAACTACTATTCGTAAAAATTGCACTTCCATGCGACATTGATTTAAGGATACACAGTGTGCTTCAGTGTCTTAGCTGTTAGTGAATTAGTTTAACAATGTCATGAACCTTGAGTACTAGGGTTCGATTTATTTTCGAAGTAAAAGCCTATTTAAAATACCTGTTATTGTTGTTTTAAAATACCGAAAGAGAGTGTTTCGAAATCAATGTGTATTCTCAAGGATAAACAATCCATAGAAAAAAAAAAAAAGTACAAACAACGGAGACACCTCCGCTGATTATCTTTTACACCGACACCACAAACTACAAAAGGATAAGGATGAGATAAGACTAAATTAGATAAGAGCCTGTTCGACCAATTTAGTGAGTGTTTCAATGACGTTTGTGATGTCCTTATCACAATAACATTGCCTCTCACCCCTCTATCACTCCCACCCCCCCCCACCCCACTCCCCCTCCATCACCCCCCTCCACCTCCATCGTCCTACTCCGTCAAGAGCCATTGAAAAGTCGATTAAGTCGTCTTTAACCGCACAGGATTGCTTGTGGGACCGTTACTGTTGCCCTAATTATAGCTCCTCTCTTGTCACAACAATCTTCACATGGTCCTTAAAGGACAGGCTCCTGTCAAATGTAATTCCCAGATACTTCAGTTTGCTCTCTCAGTTGAAGTTTCTACCTTCTATCGATTGATTATGGCCTGGGAATGCTTACTGTCTCAAAGAGTCAGATGGACAAACTAGAGCACATACAGAACGCAGCTATGCGGGTCATTCTGTGTTGCACCAGAGACACCCCCAGTGGTGTGTATGCGATACATCCTTGGTTTGCCGACTGTTGCAGGTAGGCACAAGGTGCTGCAGGCGAAATCATGTCTCAGGGAACCTGCAGACACAGACCACCCGTTACATGATGCTCTTGGTGCAGTTAAGGGTCAGCGGCTGATAAGAGGAAAATCATGGATGGCTCAGGCAGAAGACACAGTTAGACAGGTTTGCATCCTAGAGAACATTAGGTGAGGAGAGGAGTGGGTCAAAGTGCCACCTGAACAGTCAGACTTCTGTAGGGTCATAATCACACTGAGCCGAGAATGCAGAGACTGGCCAGCAGGTGCCACAGAGGTGGAAATTCAGCAATTAATTCAAAATAATGCTCGCTCAGAAAATTTGATCATTTATACAGACTGTTCAGTGTAAAGCGGCAAAAGAAGTGCTTGGGTTTTTTTAGCAAAAGTTAATGGTCGACGTTCGGTGCAGGAGAGCCTAGCATATGATACCACATCCAGCATAAGAATGGAGGTGGAGGCGGTTACTGTAGCTTTCCGCTAGCTAGAGAACACGACACACACACACACACACATCGTGGTTGTAACTAACTCAGAAATCATGCTGAGGAAGGTCAGAACAGGCATGCTTCGTACAGAGCGGCATGCCTCGCTGCGGAGGACACGAGTAAGGAGTACTGTCTAGATTTATTCAACAGGGCACGCCGGTGTGTTGGGAAATGAACAGATGGACAGACTGTCTTGATCTGCACAGCTTTATGGAATTCTGTGAAATGATAAGGCAGACGTAGTTATTGCCTTGTATATAGTTCGGGGGAGCAGATAGATCACCACAGTCTGGTAAGATTGATGCAGAGGGGAGTGACGAGAGGTTATGACAGATGCTCGAGGCTCAGAGAAAAGGCAAGACGGACGTTTAATCAGAATGCTACTGGCACTATTAGTGTCGGAACTCTTCCCTGGCTGCTGAAGATGGCGGCAGAGCGCTTATGGAAATGCCCCGAGAGCTGTGATGTCGGTTCTTGAATCAATTCAATCATAGCCCCTGTCTGAAAACTTAAACATCGTCATCAAAAGTCAAAATTATCTCTGCCCAATGCCTTTGTTGTCGCTATTCTTCTTGCGTTCACATTGAAAGCACAGGGAAAGTGATAGAATTCTGCAGGACTGCTGCAATCCGATTGATGATTCAGAGACTGATCTCTATATCTGTAGGTGTGTTCAGTAAAACATCACATCTAACCCTTTTATATGCATTGTCATAATCATGGTATGGGTGGAGATCGGGTTAATGTGGAACTGTCAGCAAAACACTAAATATACAGTTGTCGCACATAAGCCCTGGTAACTATCTGAAGTAAGGGAAGTGAGCTCAGGTTGTGACAGTATTCGACCAAACTTTCAGCGCACGGTCTGGACAACTGCA
The DNA here is from genome assembly GCA_905116865.2 of Candidula unifasciata. Taxonomy (NCBI): domain Eukaryota; kingdom Metazoa; phylum Mollusca; class Gastropoda; order Stylommatophora; family Geomitridae; genus Candidula; species Candidula unifasciata. The sequence continues at coordinate 764,120 of CAJHNH020004323.1, forward strand.
GAGTGGGCGTGCAACATGAATAGTGGTTTCAGATATTGTGTTTCTTGAAGTTAGCTAATATGCTAAGTTATTTAGAATAATGTAGTAATGATAAGAAAATATAATTGAATATAGTTAATAGTAGCAGAGCTGAACGTGTCGTATGTACATCATAATTCATCGTATGAATTGTGACCACATTCTGATAGACAGTTTGTTCCTGTTGTCTTATTACCATGACTGCAGTATTATGGTTCTTTGAATGTGTCTACAATGAACTATATCACAGCACTCATAGCTCTTGGTGCTTATCAAGCTCTGGGAGTCGGAAGCTAGTATGAGAAATACAATTAAGCACGTCTATAATCGCAAGTTGAATAACCTTATTTCACACGTGCTCTGATCTTGCCACACGCCTTTCGACCCCTGACAACAGTATCCCGGACGAGCGCCAAGTTGTCGGGGAGGAAGGGGAGAGGATTGTGTCAAGATGTCGATGTAATCCTTTACTACAGTATACAAACTGTGCAAGCGGGATTTAAATGATACAAGAAATGGAATCATAAGAGCAGGATGCAGTGGATCATATTGCATGGCGGTGAAATATCAGGACAAGAATAGAGATAAAGGCGAAAACAACTGCACACATTTTAAAAGCTGAGCGTATAAGACGAAGCAGGTTAAAGAAATGCGATGGCAACAACGGTCCTAAATATCACTTTAGTTTTTCAAAACTTGTCTGATCTCGAGCGGGTCTTGCCAGTCATTCTCGATATCGCCATAGGCTCTGACTTCCTTGCCTCCTCATAACATGTTATAACATTATGGTCTAGAAAAATCGGAAATGTGGCAACAAACTAACAAAAACATTTTTATTGTGCCTGTTTAATACTTGAATATGTATGTATCCGAAAGAGAAACTGGAACATATTTATACAACTAGAAATATTTGTACAAAGAAGTATATAGAAAGATTGTTTCTCCACAACCTTTTGTAATGGCATGGAAGCATGTCAGCGCATTAACTGACACATGTCCATAGAAATTGCAGATTATAGAGAGGTGTGATAGCCCACGCCAGTCGGCAAGTCACTTGATGATAATTATGTAGATGATAATGACACACCTAAATTTATTACTTCTTTCAAATCTCAAGTTATTTGTGGACACCCTGTACAGTATCCAAAATTATACATTTGGCTGCAAAAAATGGCTAGCTTATCTGCCACCAAATCCCACATTTCTTGCAGCTTTTTTGTTCGATATAGCTGGAAGCCAAACACGCAGAGGCATATAATTGCTGCCAAGGTATACATTCCATTGTTTGATTTTTCTGCGATCTCGGGCCAAATTTGAGTCTATTGACGTACGTAAAATGTATCATTATTATATAGTGACGTTAGTTAGGATGTGTGTTATCTCGTTTTTATGCCAATTAACTTGCTGATTTTTCTTATTTTAAATAAACTTCGGCTATTTTTTCATTAGCCCGGAGATCATTCTTTTTGGCGGGTCGTTTCTATATCTGGCGGAACCCTCCTCGCAAGTGACATTACATTAGATAAAAATGGGATATATGTAAAGATAAGACTGAGGGTTACGGAGATATAAAAGGATAAAAGATTGAACTTTAGAGATAATACTGTAAAATCACAGGTGGGAAGATACCTGCTATTTGGCTTGTAGCTGTGCAATTAGCAAGTATTGTGGGGATCGCACACGTGTTAGTGTGATCGATTGCTAAAGTGAGTATTTGTACCAAAGTGAGCATTTGTAATAAGCATCTCTGGGGTTGACGGAAGGCAAGAAGGTTGGCTAGTGTAGACAGTAGCTGCTGTGTTAAGGCCGTGTGTTACTGACGTTGGCTGGTATAGATAAGTAGAGAAGAAGAAGAAGAATTGATAAGCACTCAGAGTAGCAGATAAGGGAAGCGGAGACAGGAGAACGCACTAGACTTCTGGACTCTGCTGTCGTGTGTGATGAGATGAAACTGACCTTGTTTATTGATGATGCTGATATGTGACTGTATCCAAATTTCGCATACTCCAGCATTATGCTTTCTTAACTTTTTTCGTACACCATAATGCACTTTCAAAAAAGCATCTTTCGTCATGCACTGGGCATTTTCTAGTAAATATTCAGCCGCTGTTTTATTAGTACAACAATTACGAGTATATACCTCGGTATTCCCGTTATTTGTTTTATTATTTAAAATACTTTAGCGATATCAAACGCCGCGGTGGAAGATGGACAAAGGCTATAAGAGACACACTGGGAAGCAGAGTGCGAGAAGCGGGAGAGCTGGCGATGGACTGAGTTTCTATCAGGAATGCTGTTGTAATCACTGTCTGTGGAGTTAATGCAAAAAATACTGCTATAGTCTATGTTATTTTTGGGTACTGTTTTCCACATTAGAGCTCTATTCACAATCGATTCTGCTGGTTAAATTGCTAACAGTATTAGTGTCAGGCACTTGAGTACCAGGAAATGACATCATAAATTGCTGAACAACCACATTCAGATAGCTGCTACCGTTAAGGAACCTATGCACAACCAAAGGTCTTTCTTCAATAGTTGACACCATCATAGCTAAGATCGAATACTAAAACACCGGTAAATATAGTAGTAATAATATTCTAAACTAATGGCTACATAACGCTAAAAACATAACATACTACACAAATTTAATTACGATGCACAAATAATTGATTTTTAAAAGTCAACAGTAAATAAACATTCACCTTATTTCAGCCTGCTATGTCAAAGGACGGTTACGTGTTCGATTGGAAGAAGTTGTATTGTGCATAATCTGCCTAATGACCTGACTGTACTGATTCATATTTGGTTCTGCGGATACAAGGAGAAGTATCCTTCAACAATGGCCCTACGCTGAAAGCACTCAGTGACACAGAAACATCGCATTCTCTCCCTTCCTATCCATTTAGAAAACGTGATACTTATTATAACAAATGTAATTCTATGTTTAACGTTTTTGTGTTAAAATTAATTTAATTAGTTTTGCCAAGATTGTCGTATTTGTATAAATATCTCTACGTGCACTGCGATATTACGACATAGCAGCGATGGACAATATTTTGTTGACAACATAGAAATATGCAATTCATTTTTAACCTTTAACCCGGAACGCAAAGTTTACGACAAGCAGATCCCTTTTCCAACAGATGGTGGGTATTGTGGGCAAGTACCTCCCGCCAAAACATTGCAACAGCCGCCGTAGTGTTTATGTGTTCTTGGTTAATAAAGTGTTCCTGAGTTCTTGTTTTTGTTTTACTTGTATAAGTGATGTTTGTATTGTAACTAGCAGTCTCTGTGACGACGAAATACACGAAACAAATTTTAAAAATAAAAGCAAAATAAGGTCACAGTAAACAGCTCATTGTGAGACAAACAACATATTGTGCAACTCACAAAGTGGTCACTCTAAGCGCTTAATCATCCTGCTGTAGGAAGTCCATTCAGGAAAGTTGGGACATAGGAATCATGCCATTTCAACCCCTCTTCCCTTTCTACACCCCTCCCCCCCCCCACCCTTTTCTCCCCCGCCTATTCTGTTTCGGTTCGTTTCGCTGGTCACTTTCTATATAGATTAAGTGAGGAAAGAGTTCTGCAACCTTAGAAGGATTTTTAAAAGTTTTTTTTTCTGGGGGGGGGGGGGGGGGGGGGGGGGTGTCTGACACAAACCATTTGTATGTCAGCCGCTGTATTATCTCTCTCCACAATATTTTTTGGTCTCCCTCTTAGTCCACGTCCATTTAACTTCTCTCTGTACGCAGCTGTTGCCTCTTTATCATCTCTGTCTATCGCCAGCTATTTCATAAAGGCATAGTTTATGTAATACATTGTCTACCTGATTAATTCATCACTCGCCATTGCAGCCTGGTTTTTCCATGCCTGCCCATTGCCCATTAATAATTAATAATACTATAGCCAGGGACGACAGAAGGGTGACAAATATTTAACTGTCGTTCTCTTGAGAGTAAGTAAAGGTAAAGATCCCTTTTCACGCCGTTAGGCGCATCGGGCATATCGGAAAAACACCCATATTTTTATAGACCAATCCGCACTAGGTGGGTAATGTGGTTAGCATTACGTCGGCCGTCTTTACTTCCCCATGACATACATCATGGCACCCATTTTAGGCTGGCAGCCAGCAGTTGGTGTCGATCGCGGTACGTTGGAATTACGAGTCAGCTAGGCAAAGCCTAAGCAACGGACGCCGCCTGTTGTCTTGAGAGGCTCACGCTGAATAATACTGTCAAAATAATACGGTCTTCGGCCGCCCGTTATCCAGCAGTGCTGACGAGCCTTGTAATTTTTCAGTTGTACCATTTTATGTCACACAGGATACACAACCTAGTCTTCCTTTCAGTTCTATGCTGTTCAGTCCTTTGGATATTGTAGATGAAGTCCATTGCGTCACGTTTGATTTTTTTCTCAGCAAGGTTCCTTTAGGGGGGTTTCTCTCAGATGTCCCCGTTTCTTTAGCCCATTTTTTTCATTACAGCCCATTTGTTTCCCATTATTATATCCCATTTGTTTCCCATTATAGCCCATTTGTTTCCCTTTGTATTTGCTTCCCATGTTAGTGATTGTTTTTATTTTATTTTTTTTATCTCTGCTCAATTTTTTTTTCAGTACAGCCAAGTATATCACAATTTTCTTTGTCTTGTCTATTGATAACGGTGGTTGTCCAGATTTTTGTTTTGTTGTCAAAGGATGCGTCTTAGTTATTTTTCTTCTTCAAAATTATGGCAGCATTCCTCCCCGTATGGGTTCCAGGGGTCCCACTGGGGAGAATATAGGAATAGACCCACCGCCTCCCCAACAAGCATGTCGTAAAGTCGTCTAACTGGGGGACTTTCTTCCAAGTCGGAGTGCATCTGCCCGAGCGACAAAGGACAGCCAACGGCACACAAATAAGGCAGCAAAACAGTGGTAAACGAAAACTCAGACCCTGGCATTAAGCCAAAGTTCAAATGGATAAAAACAAGGACTTTCCGCAGAAGCTTACATCCGGTGAACAAGGAAGAAGTGGATTACAGTATTCCAAAGCTTGACTGGTAACTGTCAAGTTCAAACAATGGAGCGGTCTATACAGTGTTTGTAAAATAGTTCATTTCAGTGGAGGAAGACCCTCCTCGGTCAACTGGCATCGAAGTCTTTGTAACATTGTTACTTTGTCAAATTGTCTAAGGTCATGACGTACCCAGTTTTACATCTACCCTCCTTAGAGTCTCCTATGACATGCATGTTGTATGTAATACATCAGGTATTTGAAAATTCAGGGAACTTTTTCAAGCTTTTGAAAAGAGAACCTATACATGGCAGGAGTGGAGGTAGATCCGTGTGCTTCAAATTTTTTAGAGGCTTGGTCCCCTCTACATTTTGTTTTCTCAAAGTGACCCAAGCTTAAAGATTCCGGCGCTGCTGCGACACGGGCTTTCGCAGTCTCCGATAACAAACAGCTCAATATATGATTAGTCTGTTTACTTCGGCCAGATTTCTGAAAATCCTGCGGCTAATTGTAGCAAGTTATGTTTGCTCTGTTGAAAGATTTGACCATTCTTTGGTATCACTTCTTATGTTGATTCTGCGAGAATGATAAGACATTCCAAACTCGTGTATATAGATCATTTTGTTATACTGCGTTACAACCCGCGGAGAAATGACTTTCATACGAGCATACCTTGCATACCTAATGAATCTCTCCTCTGTTTTATCCTTCTTCTCCCATCCTCCTTCTCCTCCTCCTTCTCTTTCTTCTTCGTCTTCTTTTTCTCCTCCTTTTTCTTCCTCTTCTTCTTTTTCTTCTTCTTCCTCTTCTTCTTTTTTGTCTTCTTCTCCTTCTTCTTCCTCTTCTTCTTCTTCTTCTTCTTCTTCTTCTTCTTCTTCTTCTTCTTCTTCTTCTTCTTCTTCTTCTTCTTCTTCTTCTTCTTCTTCTTCTTCTTCTTCTTCTTCTTCTTTTTCCTATTCATCTTTTTTCCCTCCACCTTCTTCTTCTTTTTCGTCTTCTTCTTCTTTCTTTTTCTTCTTCTTTTTATTCTTCTTCTTTTTCTTCTTTTCTTCTTCTTCTTTTACTTCTTCTTTGTCTTATTCTTCTATTTTTCTTCTTCTTCTTTGTCTTATTCTTCTATTTTTCTTCTTCTTCTTTTTCTTATTCTTTTTTCTTCTTCTTCTTTTTCTCCCAACCATAAACTATTTTCGTTGCTACTTCGTACCTTCAATATGTATTTTCCGATGGTCTTAGGCGACCCTTGGGAAAGGGTCGTTCGACCCAAAAAAAAGGTTGTGACCCACATTTTGAGAACCGTTGGTTTAGATCATGGTTTTCAACATGAGGGGTCGCATCCCTAGGAAAGCAATGGAGTTTCAAGAAGACGTCTAAGCAGTGTTTAAACTGAATATATTTGTACTTGCAAAATAATCTGTAACAATATATATATATATATATTTTTTATTTAGTTAAATTATAAATAAAATATTTTCAAAATTATCAAATTTAAAAAAAAAACAAATGAACCTTGTTTTCTCGGACACTTTGTACGTCTACCGTTAAAAATCGAATAGGCTAGTATATACATGTACTTATTGATGAGAACACAGTCTGACCAAAACGTAAATCTATACTTTCTATTTCGCCTGCTGACTGATAGCAGATGCACATTCCACATTTAAATAAACATTTAATTCATTTGCCATGATATTTTATTTTTGAAAAATTATGTTTAAATCTACAGTGTGCTTCTAATTTAGTGATACAAATTGAATAATGATGCCTGTGCAAAAATAATTATGCACCGGTGACTATATTAAGTCTGGTTTTCGTGGTGTCAGTAAGGGCAAGCAACAACCTAAGTGCATTGTCTGCCGTTGTGTTCTCAGTAACGATCTCATTTACGTTTAGAAAGGTATTTAAGTACAATACATCTAGAGTTAATTAACCTGCCGATTACTGTGCTAGTAAACTAAACTACCTAAAGAGGATATAATTGGATTCAATCGGTGCTTTCAGTCAACAAAAAGAAAAGGTTTTTGAAGCTTTATATGAGCTGGTCTAACTAAATAGCGAAGGACAAGAAAGCCTACATGGCTTGTTAGACCTTGCATTTTATTTGCTGTAAATATTGTTTTTGATGATGCAGGTCGTGAGAAATTATCAGAGAATATATCTTTTTGACAGCACCGTGAGGCGTCGCATAGATGTCCTTGCGGATGACAGAAAAACACAGTATCTTTTTTTTTTTTTTGCTCCATCGAAAAACCTGTGATATGATTTTAACATTGATAATTTTTTTAGAGAGAATGAAATAGTATTTGGGAGATGGCGTGGGGGGGGGGGGGTACATAGTGCTTGTACAGATGGTGCCCCCGCTAGTATTGGTCCTTGTTCTCGTTTTCTGAAACTGGCCAAAGAAAAAAGAAACAATATCCAGACCTTATTGGAACTTACTGTGCAGTTCAGAGACAAGCCCTAGCAGCCATATTCTGTAGCAAGATCTGAAAGAAATGATGCACTGGAAATAGCTATAACGGGAAGAGGCCATGACATCCTTCAACTGTGTGTCGTCTCTACAGCAACCATGTTGCTAACGGTTCCCGTGGAATTAAAACTTTTTGCTGGCTGGTGAATATGAGGGCGAAGCGCTTATGGGAATGTCCCGCGTGCTATAGTGTCGGTGCTGGATCTAATTCAACACTGGCTAATGGAGCATGGACAACATGAATTATAACTGATAGAGCTGCAAATGTTAAAATATCCGGACTCATGTCCTCTATTGAGGTAAACTGTAGTTCCCTATTTTTCAGTAACGATAACTTCATTACAAAGGTACACAAACATAGACATTGATATTTACTTTTCAGCAATGTCAAGAAAACTGACACAGGTTTGAATTATAACTTTCACATGTCCACAAAAAACGAGCTGTAGCCTGTGTGGAAATAGTGTATAATTTGGAAATAAATTATACACGCAGTGAATTATGTGACTTTTTGTGCAAATTACCGTTGGAAGCGTATATTTTGTGTTTGAATAAGAACTTATCTCTCTTTGACAATTTGCTGCAGTGTGTAAATACGAAATGTAAATGTTCAGTATGTCTTCTATAATGAGTCAAAATTTTCATGTTTCATCTCAGTTACTGTGTGTTGACTGTAATAGATGTCTTTTTCTTAAAGTCCATACCGTGTGCCGTTGGTAGTCATGTCTAACCACCTTCCTCTGTCACGTGTACTTTCAATCAGTTCTGACACGGTTGATCCGCCATGCCATGATGTCAGAATGTCAATCATCTTCTCTCTCCGTCTCCCTCTGCCTTTACCCCCCCCCCCTTTCCCCCGCCTTCCCTACCCCCTCACCCTCCAACTTTCCAACTGTCACAGTGTACTCGAGTTTTGTTTTCCTCATGACATAACCAAAGAATGTAGATTGTCTTTTTCAGATGCAGTCAATCAGTTTTCTTGTGAATTCTCATCATTCATCAATAAAAACAGCTCTTTGCAGCTTCCAAATAATTATCACTAATCAACCAACTGTCCGTGATTTAAACTAGGATTTATTGTGCTCTTAAGAATTCTCTTTGACGTCACAACAGACAAAGAAAGATTGCATAGACATTTTTCTTATTTGTTAAAATGCTGATTTTTTTTTAAAATGCAGATCACGGCCATATTGAATGTATATAAAGTGAGGCATATAAATAGTAGGGTTGTACCGAATAGTTATTTTCATTATTCGGCAGAATACGAATACAAATACGAAAAGTGTTTCATCATCATCAGGTACCTTGCCGACTGGCGTGGGCGAATATGCCTCGCCACAGTCTACGATCTCCTGCAGCATGTATTAGTTCGTGTGCTGACATGCCTCCATGCCGTGCAACAAGTGTCAAGAATCTTTTCTCGTTGTCTTCCTTTATCACTCCTTCAACAGATGTTTTGGCACTCTTCCGAATAACGGTCCCTAATTATTCAAAGACAATAAATCCCATTCAGGGCATCAAGAGGTCGTAGTTAGGGACTTGAGAGGTCATGTAGTTAAAAATATGAAACAGGAACACTACGAACTATGCTTTCTTTTATCATATAATTTCGTTTGAACGAAATTTTTGAGTTTTGCTAGTATAGTTGATAAGCAGTCTGCTTGTTACGCCGGTGATCGGGTTTCGATTCTCCGGCGGGCAAAAACATTTTTCTTTTTTTTTTTCTTCAAAAGGGTGGTTTGCACGTTGTGTTGTGGTTAACAACTAGGCTGCGAAATCTGCGCCTTTCGCTCGGTCTAGTGTGGTTTGCACGTTGTGTTGTGGTTTACAACCGGGCTGCGATATTTGCGCCTTGTCTTCGCTAGTATAGTTGAAAATAGTCTGCTTGTTACGCCGGTGATCGGGGTTCGATTCTCCAGCGGGCAAAAACATTTTTTTTGTCTTCAAAAGGGTGGTTTGCACGTTGTGTTGTGGTTAACAACTAGGCTGCGAAATCTGCACCTTTCGCTCGGTCTAGGGTGGTTTGCACGTTGTGTTGTGGTTTACAACCGGGCTGCGATATCTGCGCCTTTCGCTCGGTATTGTGGTTAACAGCTAGGTTGAAAGGGTGGTTTTCACGTTTTGTTGTGGTTTACAACTAGGCTGCGATATCTGCGCCTTTCACTCGGTATAGTGGTTAACAGCTAGGTTGCGATAGCTTGTGGTTAACAGATAGGTTGCGATAGCCGCGGCAAATTTTGTTTTTTGGCTTTTAAAAGGGTGGTTTGCACGTTGTGTTGTGGTTACAACTAGGCTGCGATATTTGCGCCCTTAGCTCGGTCTTGTGGTTAACAGCTAGGCTGCGATTGCGCCTTTCGCTCGGTCTTGTAGTTAACAGCTAGGCTGCGATATGCTTAACTAATGTTTGCACCTACTTTCACTGTTTACATGCAGTAGTTCAAATATTTCCATTTTTGAAATCATCATGTCCCTCCAACACTCGACTACAACTTACTTCATCGCCGTTTTGTGGGGTCCTAAAAAACTTTGCTATATGGCGTATGTGATTTTGGCGTTCCCAACATCATCGCCTAGTGAAATCACAAACAGTTAAATACCTATAGTGTTGGTTCTGTGACGTTCTGTATAATACGCAAAACTTTTATTTTTATTTTTACATGGCTATCTGGTTACCACGGTTTCCGGCATTTGTACCTGTTGTAAGTATCACTCTTGCCGTGTTGATCCTACAGTCTGCAGTCTTACAAAAAGTGTACGGGGGAGGTGAGGGAGGGTCCAACGCCAAACGGCATAGATTGAAAGAAGAAATTATTCGCTTGGAACACTTTTCCGTCTCCAGTTTTCATCCCATGAGACAATGACAAATCCAAACGATTGTTAACTCAATAGTTTGCACACCCTGGGTGTACCAAATGGAGCCGCGCTTCAAGAAAACCATGCGGGAGCCACAAGTCGTTACATCAACCAGAACAAAATGTGAGTTGTTAGCCTAAAAAGACTTGGAGACATACTTAAGAGTAGATCGAACACTTGTGGTCATGTCCGGTGTGCGATGAAGATATCTTCCAATGAACTATGAAATAACGACAGCCACCAACAACACAAAGTCTCTCACAAGTGTTGGAATTATTTGGTTCAGAAATACCCGGATCGCGAGAAGATGTGGCGGTATGTTGTGATTAGATTTACTATTATCATTCATTGCCATATGACATCCATTCATGCTGTCTGTAACAATCCAATGTTTTGTTGCACTGTTATCTGGAGATTCAGGAAATGTTTACTGCTCTGCGTGCGAATTCATTATAATTATTCAATAATAATAATTATTATTTTTAATATTATGATTAATAATATTAATATGACTAATATTATCGTATGCTAAATGGTAAGCAAAAAAAAAAATTAATACGTTCGGGAAAAAATATGAAATGGTTTCAAACAAAAATCCTTTAAAAGAGAATGTATATTTTAATATCTCTATCAGTTCTCCCATCTTTTTCTACACAATTGCCCAAATGGGCGTATGTCTCCATGTCTTGGAGTGGGATACCATTAAGAGAAACAATATTTGCCTGATTTATTCTAATTCTTATAATTATTGTTATTATTTATTCTTATTTCGGCCATGTTATGAGAAGAGGGAAAATAGAACATGTTGTGACCACTGGAAAGATATGTAGAAGGAGAGATAGAGGAAGACAACGAGAGAAGATGCTTAACAGTCTTGTTGCATGGCATGGAGGTGTGTCGGCACACGAACGGATACATGCTGCAGGAGATCGCAGATTATGGAGAGGCATAATCGCCCACGCCATTCGGTAAGGCACCTGATGATGATGATGATGATGATTCTCATTATCTGTTTTTCCCCTTATTGATTTTCAGACGTAGTTGTTATCTTGTATGAAGCGTATTTAATGTATCTCGCATCTGATGCCGTGAGGGGGACAGAAGAGAAATATCATCAGCGAAATCCAGATCCTCAAGCTGTTTTGTAGGAGTCCATTGAATTTCATTTCTGGCACTGCAGTTGCTGTCTTCATAATCCAGTCTATGGCCAGTAAAAATAGAATAGACGACAAAAGACATCCCTGTCGCACACTTGTTTTTATCTCAAGTGTATCTTTTAGCTTTCCCCTATGAAGAAATTGAAATTTTATGTCTTTATATGCTGCTTTTACTAAGTTAATTTTCTGCTGGATCTTATAGTGCCCTATTAATTTCCAGAGATATTTCCTATCAATCCTCTCAATAGTTGTTCATAATTTATGAATCCAATCTAAAGTGGTGAGTTCAGCTGAATGCACTGCTCTATTATTGTGCATAATGTGGCTATCTGGTCAGTGTAGGATCTGTTTGACCCAAACCTGCATGTTCATCTCCTAGCTTTTTCTCAATAGCATCTTTCCAAAATAGTCCTTCCTAATTTTTGTCCAAGAACTGACAGCAACATATTTTCTCTACATCTGTAAGTCTCAGGTTCAGGTCGTGGCTGAGCCGGATTTTTCTCACAAATGATCATGACTCCCAGGTCGACCCACCCTTAAATGGTTACCAGGTAATGTGATGGGAAGTAAAGGCGGTAAGGGTGATGCTGACTACATTACCCACCAAGTGCTGATTCGTCTATAAATTAGAGGTGTAGCTGTCATAAGCGTTGTTGCCGGAATATATCATCGCCTGGAGATTCCCTATAATCTGTCTATATTAACGATTGACAGGCTTCGAAATAAAATTGTATAGAGTAAATTAATTGGTCCCTGAGTTCAAAATATGAGAGGAAATTTGATAAGATCTGACGACTCAGATAAATAGACGTATAGGGTAAATCACCTGAATTATCTGAATAATTAAATAGTATTCAAAACAAAACCTATAAATAATCAAGTAGCAATGAAAAATAGAATGGGGGGGGGTGGAGTGGGGAGGAAAGGGGGGAGGGGGGAGCTGCAACTGTTATCAAATGATCAGTAACCATTTGATTCAATCAAATACTAGTTAACCTAATCAGACATCTGGTTGACATTAAATACAATTTATTTATTTCAACTCACCCAAGTATCCTCTTCAAACGGACAACAAATAAATAAGTTCTCATCATGTAACTATACCACAAATAAACGTTTAATTCTAAACTGCCACTCAGCTTAACGTCAGTCAATTGAACGACAGGATTTCTTCTGATGAATCAGTTCTTGGATAGTTCAGGATACTACTTTACGCTGATGCTGCATAGGTTATTGTTTTCACATGAGTAGACCGACTAGCCTCCCATAAAACATACGGTGATTTGCTGCTTCAGTTTCTCATGCGTCAAACTTGTTCTAAAGTTGTAGATGAATTACATTGGTATAGGAAACCTGAGTTCGCAATATTTTGTTAAATTTTTAGCTAAGCCGATGGGAAGGCTGGGACGAACGTGTAATGTAGCAGCTAATGACTAGATCTAGGGTTTTGTATTCTAGTAGTAACTAAGAAAACGTCATAACTTATGTGCTTGTAAACGTCTATGTAGGCTGAGGGGGTTATCTGGAATCTGCCTTGATTGTCTGCAATCCAGATTGGGATTGTTTTCTTATCTCAGTGTGGCAAACCTTCAGGTTGCACACCGGGGTAGATTGATATCGCATCTGTGTATGTTTAAACACAGTCGACACTCATTTAAACAAGTGGCTGCTTGTGGTGGTGGTGGTGGTAGTAGTAGATGACGAAGTAGTAGTAGGAGTAGTGGTAGTAGTAGTAGTGGTGGTGGTAGTTGTAGTAGTAGTGGTGGTGGTGGTTGTAGTAGTAGTGGTGGTGGCGGTGGTGGTAGTAGTAAATGAAGAAGTAGTAGTAGAAGTAGTGGTAGTAGTAGTAGTGGTGATGGTAGTTGTAGTAGTATGGTGGTGGTGGTGGTAGTAGTAGATGAAGAAGTAGTAGTAGGAGTAGTGGTAGTAGTAGTGGTAGTGGTGGTGGTGGTAGTAGCAGCAGTGGTGGTAGTTGTAGTGGTGGTGGTGGTGAAAGCAGTAGTAGTAGAAGTAGTAGTAGTGGTGATTGTGGTAGTTGTGGTGGTGTTGGTAGTAGTAGCAGTAGAAGTAGTAGTAGTAGTGGTGGTGATTGTGGTAGTGGTGGTGATGGTGGTGGTAGTAGAAGCAGTAGTGCTTGTAGTAGCGGTGGTGGTAGTAGCAGGAGTGGTGGTGGTGGTGGTAGTAGCAGTAGTGGTGGTAGTTGTAGTGGTGGTGGTGTTGGTAGTAGTAGCAGTAGAAGTAGTAGTAGTAGTGGTGGTGATTGTGGTAGTGGTGGTGGTGGTGGTAGTAGAAGCAGTAGTGCTTGTAGTAGCGGTGGTGGTAGAGGTAGTAGCAGTAGTAGTGCTAGTAGTGGTGGTGGCGGTAGCAATAGAAGTAGTTTTGCTAGTAGTAGTAGTAGCGGTAGTAGTAGTGGTGGTGATAGTAGTGCTAGAAGTAGTAGTGGTGGTGGTGGTGATAGAAGCAGTAGTAGTGCTAGTAGTAGTAGTAGTAGTAGTAGTGGTGGTGGTGGTGATCGAAGTAGTAGTAGTGCTAGTAGTAGTAGTAGTGGTGGTGGTGATAGAAGTAGTAGTAGTGCTAGTAGTAGTAGTAGTAGTGGTGGTGGTAGTGATAGAAGTAGTAGTAATGCTAGTAGTAGTGGTGGTGGTGGTGATAGAAGTAGTAGTAGTAGTAGTAGTAGTAGTAGTAGTAGTAGTAGTAGTGGTGGTGGTGGTGATAGAAGTAGTAGTAATGCTAGTAGTAGTGGTGGTGGTGGTGATAGAAGTAGTAGTAGTAGTAGTAGTAGTAGTAGTAGTAGTAGTAGTAGCAGTAGTAGTGGTGGTGGTGGTGGTGGTGGTATGTGGGATCATCCCTTTGGGTATCTACCAGGAGAGAGAGGAAGGGACGCTTCTATAACCTACACTGATCAGAGTCAAACTATTTTGCTGTTGTTTTTGTTGTTGTTGTTGTTGTAAACGCTTGAGAATCTCTGATCTGTATAAAGACAAATATCTATTAAGGTGTCGTGAATGATGACGTTTTTGCCGATTTAAAAGACACAGAATAAATTACCCTAGTTTAGCGGTGACCGAAATCTTATTCAGTATGTTTCTTCATAGCTTGAAACATTGCTGTGTTAAAGATATCAATAGGGATATGTGTATTGATCTGGATTGCAAAGGTTGAGAAATAAATAGAAAATAACATTTTGTTGCCGTTTGTTACCTTGGCTTGCAAATGGGGCAAAGATTAACATTACAACCTTTCATGTGTGTCGTAGGAGATGACTCGGGACGGTTGACGTAAGACTGGTTACCTTATCCCACGCTAGTCACTCGACCGAGAAGTTTTGTAACTACACTCTACAGCTTTGTAGTCCGCAACAGACTTCTTAACATTAGGGTCGCTAAGATTTCTTGCCTCTCCTCTAAAAATATCCACCAGTTGGTTGACTAGTTGACTAGTTAACTGGCTGGGTGGTTATCTTTTTGGTTTACTCTTTGAGTAGTTAAATTGATAGCTGGTTAACTTTTTTTTTTTTTTTTTTTTGATATGTTGATTTCCTGGCTGACCTGTTAACTTGTTGGCTGGTTGTCTTGTTCGCTTACTGACTGACTTTTTTTTTGGGGGGGGGGGGTTGTTGACCAGTTGACTGGTAGGCTGTTTATCTTAATTCAGTACTCAGCTGCAAGCTCCCGCATGTGTGACAGCTGGCAATGGTATTAGAGACCTCTAAACCCATAGCCACAGGATATGGTTATATAGACGAAACAATGAAGGCGTCAGCAGGGGATAACAATAAAGTAATAGAGAGAATGCGAACTATTTCGCTTCTTCGGCACATCGGGTGCTACTCATATACATTTATAGACCAGTCAGTAATGGTGATGCGATAGGCTGGAGAACGCCAAAGACTGCTGTTCAGCAGCTTGTTGATTTTGGTTTTTTTGGCCAATACCTTCATTTAGTCTCGTTTCCGAAAGCGGAAAAGTCTGGCCACTGAGTATAAAAAGGCCAGCTTACTCAATATGTTGGTCATTTTGGCTTCTGGACCGAACCTGCTGTTACGGTTCTGCACATTGGGCTAGACAGCATGGGTATAGGCGACTGCAGGGGAAGGCCGGTTGCCTGGCTGGTTTCACGGTTCGTTTCATTTGCTTAGGTGGTGTTAGATTTGATTTCTATTGCACATCCTCGCTAGGAGATAGTTTGATGGCTGGTCACTATAAGTTGGCCTGGTGAAATATTGAAGCTTAACGTACATGTTAAATATGTTTCGGTGTTTGCCTTTGTTAAGGTAATCTCGCTGGGCGTATGGTGTCACTATCATATTTAATTGTTAGCTAGAGAGGATTAGCACTTTAAACTCTGGTCGAGCACGTTGGTTGTTGTTAATGTTGTTATATTTGTGAACCACGCTGATTTTATGTTTTATGTTTTGGGTGGGTTTCTTAAAGGCAAATATTATTAGTT